>CAJUYG010000843.1:0-15882 GCA_910591675.1 Galerucella calmariensis | reverse complement strand
ATCCCACTTTAGAACAATATGATAGCATTAAATACGGCTGAGATATAGATATTTAAAAAAAAATCATCAAAGTTTACGTGTATTTTGAATGGGAAATTTTCAGGGGATTATTTTTTGAGCATTTCCAACAAGATTTTGAGTCGGGATCGAAAATAATAAGTCTTAAAAAAGCACCCTACTGTAATAGCAGTTTTTTGAAGATTTTGGGTGTAGTTTTTGTTACGATAAATCCCAAAATATTGGCAAAGTTTGTTGGAGCTACATAGTTCCAATATTCCAATTTTAATTCTCTCTGATAGACCCATACGTTATCATTTTTTTACAAATTATGTTATTGGAGTTATTATTGTAATTATTATTAATATTATTATTGGGTATTAACAATAATCCAACCTCTAAATTTTTTTATTTACAAATTTTATCATTTAATTATTATTATTTAAAACCTTTAGACTTTAGTAAAGCTTTATCCTTTGTGAATTCATTTCCATTGGAACAAATGATTTTGGCTTTATGCTATAGTGATTTTACTTTACATCTTTTTACGCTTAAAGAATGATTGGACTAAAAATTTAAATGTCTCTTGTATGTGTTGACAGCATGTATTAATTCAAAAGAGGTCTACTCAGAGGCGATAAAATAAATTAAGCTGAATAAAAACAATTTTGCGAACACAATTTGAAAAATAGACTATTTTTCCATTACCGATAACCTGGTCAGGACATTAGATCACAATTATGGATAAATCTAGAATCGAATAAAATTCAATTCAAAAATTACACGGACAAAAATTTATACTCACTTCGCTATTTGAAGACTTAATACTACTATCATTTAAAACTGTCGTCGTTGTAGGGGAATACATGTCGCTGTTAGACGGTGAACAATCTTGAAATCCATCCAGTTCTTTTTTTATGTGAGGAACGCAACCAGTCGATACTTCCCCATCCAGAGTGTCCGTCATCATAGAGACCTGGAATCGAAAGGAAATAATGAAATTGAGACAAATCGACCTTTTTATGTATTTTAATTTGTCGAAACGAAATTGGTTATGGATTGCTGGTGGTTTAACAATTGAATAGGGCGTTAGGAAATGTTTTCCACACATTTTTTGTCAGGAAATTTAATGGAAAAGAACGAGTGTCTAAAGTTTCACGTCTGTTTCAAGACTTTTTTACATATTTTCCAATCAGATTCAGATATGGTCATTTAGAATTTTTTAATTTTGAATTTTTGAATTTGACCATTCCAAAACCTTTGAAAATAATTCCCCAACTACAATGCAAATTATTCTGGATTTTGTCTGATAAATAAACAGTTCATATTCTAATACAACAAGGTAAGTTGAATTTTGTATCCAAATAATTTCACTTTCAACATAACCTACACTTGAATTGAATAGTATTAGAACTACGATAAATTAAAAAATATATACTGGTAATTTTTTAAATGAAATTCGATTCATATAAAAATATAATAGCCAGTTAGAATTAATATCATTACCTTAATACACAAACATGGTACGAGTTTAAGACATGCCAATTAAAACAACATAAGATAAATTTTATTATAATTTATATGGATGATGCATAGTTTAAAGGCGTGGACAACTGCACTTATTCATAGAAAATAAGTTAATCTGGTCATTAGGAATTTGAATGGGAGAGAAGATACAATATCGAGGGTGACGAAAAAACCGGACCTGTAGAGGGTATCGTACGATGTAGATGTTTTTCTTTTTGTACATTTTTGGGGAAATCAAATCACAATCTTTTTTATAGTTTTAATTCAATGTTTCGTACACCAAGAATAAAATTCTGGTCCCTATCTGACACTACGAAATTTGTTGTCACATTTTTTAAGGTCAATTTACAGTAGATCATATTCTTGGTAAAATGTGAAATGAAATATTTTTCCACTACTGTGAAGTTGACAATTATTGCTTCTTCTATCCAACCGAGAAGTTGAATTTCTCTATTAGCGGTTAATAATTTTTTCTATTATTAAGCTAGGTCAATAATGGATAAATTAAAATATTTTGAGAATCCAGGGTTAGTAGTTGAGAAAAAAACTTGTGCAACATAATTTGGTATACCCAGAAAAAAGTTTTTACCTGGAGCAAAAACAGACAGTGTACTTGTCAGTCAGACGACGGGGTAAACGCTTCTCGTGGAGCGTTTGTGAGCGCTGTGGTGTATGATTATAGCTCTTACTACACACTCAAGGAATATTTTGGCATTAAAATAGTGTATAATGTCAATTATTTTTTGTCTTAAATTTGGCTAGTAGTGGAAAAGTTGTATATACACCACGGTGGCGAAGACATGTATAAGCCTCGAATCTTATTCCACTCGCGAAATATTCACTTTTGTTGAGGTAGAAAAGTTCATTATTAACCAAGGTGGAAAAATACAGTGCCTACTTGATTAGAATTAAATCTCAATCCATTTGGCAGAACGTGAGGTTAACTGATTCAAATACAAAATGACTTGGTTGGAATATGATAGTTTGTTAAAAATGAAACAACAAACATAAAAAGGTGTTAGTAAAGATTGAGATAATAAATATGTTTTAGTAAATAAATACAGAACTGATATGTTGTCAGTTGTATCATAAGAGCTGTGTGAAACGGATGGTAATCCCTACCAATTGCTAGGCAGCAAGGTATAGGAATGGGATCCAGTGAAATGCACGGTCCAAGAACGGTTTTATTGGGATAGCGCTTTTTTGCTTATTTCGGAAATATTGTTAATAAAACGTTTGGTGTTAATTTTTTTGTGATATCATTACTTTTGTTATAAAATATGTCTAAATCAGTTTTGTGATTTTGTGTATTGAAGTGTATGTCGATTAACAAAAATTCCATCATAAGAAAACTTGGATAAAAACTTATGATACCATCCTCATAACGCAGGTGAGATTGATTATTGGACATTTCTTATTCTAACATATTTAACCAAATTTGACTACATTCTGATGAAACTACATCCACATTTAGTTGTATTATAAAGCACTCTCTTTGAGTTTTTGCCTTTTATTATTAGCTTTTACAAAATTATGCACACCGAATTCCCCATTGAATATGATGCTCATTATCCAAAAATATTAACAAGGAACATACGAAAGATGAATATTTTATTTACCATGTTTTCTGAAAGTTATTTCCTAAATAAATGTTTTGATGTAATCTAGAATGAAACAACTGAATCAGGAAAAAGAATGGTGAATTTTCATTCATTTTATTGAATAACTTGAAAGCTATTTATTTTAAAAATTATAAGAAAAATGTATTCAATACTTTCGGAACAAACTCTTTCATTTGATATTAAATAATTTTACTTTTTTCTGTATTTCTTCATATAGCTAGTAGTGGTGAATGGGAATGCTGACTCAATAAAACTGTTAAAACTTTTGTTACACTTTATGGATTTTGACAAACTCTGTATCATTTGAAAGGGCAATGCCTGGGAAAATATCGTTTTATTCCAGTGGATTCAACGGTCGCTAGGCAGCAGGGATTGAACAATTTATTGTGTGGTAACTTCGAATGCGACACTGATGAGGATTGAACAATTTATTGTGTGGTAACTTCGAATGCGACACTGAATTTTTTAATCAATAACTTGAAAAAGTATACCTAATATTTAAAAAAAGGTAAATACCGCATAACAATATCTGTTTTCTAAGCTTCTTGAAAAAATTCTCTGTGTATAATGTCCTGTCTTTTTGTCCATACCAGAGTCGAGTAAGTGAACATTTGCGTAACAGCACTGGGTAATAGGATAATTTGGGTATTGGTCCAAAATAATGAGATTAATAAATTTTAACTACCACAAATTGCTTACTCACTAATATACCCCATTAATAGTCGGTAAATATCAATTTAAGAGAGTTTGTCAACTTTCAAGGTATTGGGTTTGAGAAAATGAATGATGAATTGAATTAATTTGTTTTCTGGAAAAAATGTACCTATGGGAATTATAAAATATACATTATGAAGGATGTAGGTTGTAACAAAAAACAGTTTCAAGTTAAATAGCCAAAAAAATATTACAATCAAGCTCACACACTGAAAATGCCATTAAATGGTACTAAAATGGTACCATGGAAAATAATTCTTTGTTGTATGCCAGTGAGCTTAACAAAAAAGTTGTCGATGTAAACAGATATGTACATGCATGCACACACCCGTCTCATTTCATTTGGCCCGATTGAAAAAAACCAGTAAATTGTTTCGTTTTTGTGTACTTTTCATTTTTTCGAAACATTTAAAATATTAAAACTATTCATTTATTATATTGTTTAAACTACCATTGTATAACATCCCCTTTATATTTAATAATAGCCATACTTCTATGGGGCATGGAGTCAAGGACCGAAATTATCCCAAATTTCTGGCAGCCTTTGTTTTAATTCCGTGACATATCAATAGCATGTTTTCAAACTACATAGGTGAATCAATTTAAGAAACCTCACTGATACCACTAAAAGTTACTAGATTAAGTGTGGATTTATGCAGACACGATTAACAATTATCAATTAGCAATTAACGATTAACAATTATCAATTAACAATTAGTAAAACTGCCATCGTTTATGCAGACACAATTATAAATTAGGAGAAAATAGTAAGCATGCGCACAAGCCCGAGATTCTAGTTACAATAACCCTATATTTTCATGTTTATTTGTGCATTGGAACAATTTTGAAGGTGTATAGTAGAATTTAAGACTTTTTTTCTTTTATTAGTACAACTTGAAATTAAAAAACACACAACATAACCCTAAGTCAACCGCTTTTCTATAAAAAAAGTAAGGATCTGCGTACTAGTTGCGCACTAGATGAAAATTCGGTACAATTAATTTAAGAAGTTAAAAGTTGACCAACTTCGCAATTGTTAATCGATAAATGATAATTGTTAATTGTGTGCGTAAACGGAGTCATAGTGAAATGAGTAGTTCAACTTATAATTGATAATTGTTAAATGCTAATTGATAATTGTTAATCGTGTCTGCATAAATCCACACTAAGAGGGGTTCCGAAAGGGTCGTCTTCAGACTTTTCGGACTACATAATTGACAATTACGTGATATACGTATTGTATTGCTCGCAGTGGCGGCGCTAGCCGCCGCGAGGCCCTGTGCGAGGTGATATTAGGGGGGGCTCTTCCCCGGAAAATTTTTATAATTTAGGTGCTAAATTATACATTTTAAGCCTCTCTAGAGTACTTTTTGTCAGTGTTTTATCTCTATATTTCCTAGAAAAAATTGTCTAAAATAAGAACCTATGTGCTTCACTTTACTTTATTTTTTTATACTTTCTTTTTTTTTAAACTGTACTCTCCTGCTCTTTTTATGAGCAAAATCATCAATCAAAGCTTTAAAATCTAAACTATGTGATACTTCATTTTCAATTGACAATATTGCTAGTGAAGAAAGACGGTGTTGTGTCATGGTGTTGCGGAGGTAAGTTTTGATAATCTTCAATCTTGAAAAACTCCTTTCCGCAGCCGCAACAGTGACAGGAATGGTCAACACAATTCTTAGATTGGGATATATATCACTCAGGTTGTTAATCGTGATGAACTTCAATGCCCTAAGTATTCCGCTTTGGTTGAGTTGGCCTTTTTCCTTGCTTTTCTTGTCTGCTTCCTCCACAACATTGGAAATATTTTTAGTTCCTCAAACAATTCCAGTTCGTCTATGTCACGTTGGTAAGAGCAGTTTGAAGGTCTTTGCAATGATTTAAAAGTTCTTTGTCTGGCATTGACGACACATTCAATACGTTGTACAAAAACCCAAAAATGTTTTCCTGTTGCTTCAAGGCTTCAAATCGTGGCTCACAGCTGACACGTATTGTTCTCTTTCGGCGCTAGTTCATGAGCCTCGTCAGTTGCTACATAGTCAAACATTTTCTTCTTTCGTCTAATTCTTGGAGACTTAAAAGTCGTTTCTGTAAGTCCAGTTTCTTCTGCCACTTCTTTAGCTGCTACCAATGCAGAGTCGAAACCATTTTCTGTGTACTGATCCAATCAGTTTAAAAATACCTTCAAATGGTGTATTGCTGCCTCTAAATTCATACTTGGACTTTGCCACATTTTACTGATGGCGTGAATTTGGATTAGAATGTCATACCAAATCACCAATGAAACGATGAACTCAAACGTCGATATTTGATTCTCCAAGGACTGGCATTCGCTGATCAGGGCAAAATCAGTACTTTTCTCTCTTAAACTACACAAAGCATCACATACTTGGTCGAGTTGGAACCTTACTGCTTTCACCGATTCAACCCTACACTCCCACCTCGTTTCTATTTATTTTTAAGTATAAAATTAAAATAACCTCAGATCCTCAGAATAGGGAAAATATTAGATAAAACCTTCATAGCTTTCTGAAAAATACTGACAGATTGATAGTGCCTCCCGGGGCCCCAGCGGGCCCCCGGACCGCGCGGAGCCCTGTGCGATCGCACAGCTCGCACATGCCTGGCGCCGCCACTGATTTCTCGCAGGTGTCGTGTCCAATGAGGTATCAATGCAAGTCTAGAATTCGAATCATCATTGGCCACAGGCAATGGCGAAAGTGGTAACCAAATGTCACATTATTGTTAACAAAATGCAAGGTTATCATAAGTAATTCATGTCAAATTTGGTACTTGGAAATTTATATTATCAACAAGAAAAAATATGCATGGATTTTGTTCATCAAACTGAATAAAGAATAAAAATAGCAACTTGGTTGGTATATAATACTTATTTAAAAATATAACACTATACGTAAAAAATGTGTACTTAGGTAACTAATAGAGATTTGAGTAATAATATTATCATATTATAAACACAAAACTGACTCCTATCGCTATCAGTTGTATCAAAATAGCTGTTTGAGACGGGCGGCAATCTGACTAATCAATCACCAGGCTGCAGAAATGCCAACAAAAATCAAATCGCTCCTCTTAGTTTAAAAATATGGTATTTTCATTCCATACCAAAGTGTTTCTATTGGTAAAATACAACTTGAAATACACCGTAAAAGTGAAATATTTTTAAGGTAATTTAATATTTTTAGGCATTCTTGCTGTTCCATCTTGCTGAAAAGTGAAGTTTCCCCAGTTTTTTCTTTCGTACTCGTCTAAAATATTCAGATACTTTTTCTGTATTGCCAATTTCACTTTTTTGCGCCGATTACAACGTGCGACGAAAAACACGAGCAAATGATCGATCTGAAATTTCTCGTTGAATAAATAAAATCAGACTGAGTGCTATGAGTTGCTGTGAAAGACCTGAGGTGTTCTGGAGTCCGAGGAAGCTCCAAAGATGACCAACGTCCAGTTCGACCTGTCATAAGGAAATAAAGAAGATAGTCCCAAAACCTATGGAAGATAGGGATCGGTTGAAATCAAGAGCAATCTGGTTGAGCTATGTACCTCACTCTACTGGACTTTTGATGGAATGAAGGTGATCTCCGCCGATACTATGGAACCGTCTACAAGGTTAACTACTCAAAAAAGTAACCACTTTCATCTTTATAGGAGAAAAAGTCCGTACACATCTTTGGTATAATTGACCAAATGTATTTTGACAATTTTATCGATAACAGTTTTCTCAAAATTCCCGCAATTTTAGAACAAAGCCTGAGCTAACATATTATTATCTTATAGCAATAGTTTATGTTTTTAATGAGATATAACGCTACAAAGTTAATTATTGATTTATAAATGTTTGTAAAAACTAAATTAGGTATATTCAAGATGTTTATAATAAAATTTTATGAATTAAAAGTGAAACATTTGGTGCAGTTGTTATAGGATTAGAAAAAAAAATATTAGGGGGGAACGAGGAGTAAAGGAAGTATCGACGTTGGCCTTGCACTTGAACCGACTGAGAAACAAGAAAACAACACTTGCAGTCAAGGTCGACTAGTTTTGGTATTTTATTTCTTGACCAGTCGAAAATTATTGTGCATGCACAAATGCAATGTAAAATTATGATATTTTGTATTTAATCCACCTTTTGCCTTTAGTTTGGCTAATTAACACTCTTCCGTGTTTCACTAAAAAGTATGAAAAGGAAAAAATAGTTTTTTATTTTTTCCTCTACTCGAGTCAGAAAAATGAAATTGATTGTACCTGAGCTAGACACAAGAAAAAACTTTATGAACAACTGCTAAAACACCACCAAATTTGTACAAAATGGCTTCGTGAAAAATAACTAAGTGCTTCAAGAGGTTGGAGAAAAGCAGTACTGGTGTAACACTGGATTTGTATCAGGTTAGGACTGATGATAAACCGACATAGGACAGAAGTTCTGAAATCAAGATTTTAGCACAACAAAAGAGCTATATCACCACCAACCAGCTACATTTTTCTACAAAAGGTCTAGGTCTCCAGGCCTGTTAGACAACGTAGATAATACCTGCTATACTAACATTTGTTTGGAGATATTCTTCGAAGGATGTATGAAAGCCTTTAAATGTACCCATCCTGGTAAATTATGCCAGGGTGGCCAGGGATCCACACCTGCAATACTTTATTGAGTTCCCCTATTGAGGTGAGAGCTAAGTGCTTTCAAAGCCGCTTGGCTGTCCGAGAAAATTTTTATTGTTCTATGTATGAGATTGGCTTGCTCCAATCTCTCCACACATAAAACAATAGCATACATTTCCCCCAAAATACGGTTGCATAGGATACTAGAGCGGTTGAAATTTCTGTCCTATGTCTGCGTCCTATACACCTGCACCAGAACCCGAGGGTGTTTTTGAGCCATCGGTGTACCTACAGCTGTATCCTCTTAATACTTCATCCTTGCAGGAGACCCATTCATCTCTATTTGGAATTAGGTCGTCTATTTGGAATTATGTCAGAGGTCAT
Organism: Galerucella calmariensis; assembly: GCA_910591675.1. NCBI lineage: Eukaryota > Metazoa > Arthropoda > Insecta > Coleoptera > Chrysomelidae > Galerucella > Galerucella calmariensis. The sequence goes on along the minus strand of CAJUYG010000843.1, from coordinate 7,012 downwards.
TCCCAGAATACTGCTTCGCTCTCTATAAGCTTATTTTGTGCATTTAGAAATATGCGCAATTCTGTATGTTGTCCATCTAGTATCCATTTCCCGAAATATATGGAAAGGAGGAAGGATTTCCACAGCTGCTGACGATGTGGTACTGATGGCACCAGTAATTTGCCAGACAAGCCTGTCAGCTTTGCTTGGGCCGTCCGCTGTAAACCTTTTGAACACTAAGCAATAGTCCCATATGTGTCATTGATCTAACAATCACCATATATCCAATAGATTTGTTTGGGTCCCAAGCCCCAAGATTTTCCACAGATCCTGCAACCTGTCCACAAGGATAGTCTGGCCCAGGGGGTGAAAACTTACTCGTGAAAAAAGCTATACACAATTTTCAGAGACATCTGTGTAGTTGTCATGAGTTATGATTGAATATATATAGTCAAGTTTTTTTCTCAAAGATGGCGCTGCTTTCGTAAATAACTGAAATTTTGCGTTAGTAGCACGCATGAGATGGTAGGATTGATAAGATTTTTGAGCTGTTAGCTGTTTGTCAAATTGTCGGCCATTACTTGGCGTTGTTTGTGAATGTAAACAGGTGTTTGCCTGTATCGAGTTGTTTCATTTTGTTCTTGTGTTTTTGACTATAATTATACAATGGAATTTGTTCGTTGTTGTGTTTCACAGTGTACTAACAGAGAAGCCCAACGGTTAGTTATATTAAGAGTTTCATTATATTCTTTTTAATAATAAATTAAATCAGTATGAATATTTTAAATTTTGTTCAACATATTCACAGGCATTATATTTCTGCGGATGAAAGAATAATGGGCCTGTGGCTTGGAAGAATTAATAATCCAACATTATTCGATCAGCCCAGAAATATTTTAGGAGGAAAAGCAGTTTGCAGTATTCATTTTGAAGATATTTGTAAAGAAGGAAAGAAACTTAACAACTTTGCACTTCCTACTTTACATTTACCTGCTAGGTTTTTTCGTCTCATTTTATTAGAATTAGAATAACACGTAGGTATTTTTTTAATTTCCACAGAATTTAAAGAAGATAACAATAAAGAAAATTGCTTCGCATTTCCCACCAAGGCTGTTATTGAAACTCTACCAAAAATAAGAGGTAATTACTGTTAATTTTTTTCAACTTACAATTGTTGTTGTTGTTGTAAAAATCCTAAGGAATTACCGATTAATTGACCGCATTCATGAAAAAAATGCCCCGCCAAAAAAAAAATTACATTTTGAAGAGGAACCAATTACTTCACATTTTGTAGATACTTTTGAAGAGGAGCCAAGTACTTCACATTTTGTAGAGCCTTTTGAAGAGGAGCCAAGTACTTCACATTTTGTAGATCAGGTACTGTTACAGCAGCCAAACAAAAAGAAGGTAAAAATGTAACAAAATTATTGTAAAGCTGCAATTTTTCTCATGGCTAAATTGTCCCATTTAAAGGTGTTTATTTACAATGTTTTTCTTTCAGCAAGCCAGTCACAAATAAAAAATGAAGAATGATTTTATTGTGTTAATTTGTTGAATTTTTTGGTTAACCCATATATTAATATACTTCTAATATTTTTTAGAAGCACAAGCATGTCGTAGAACTAGAAACAAAAATTTCGAGGTCAGTAAGAAAATACAAAATCTCCGAGCAGGTAGAAGAAAAATTGCATGCGGCCAAATTAAAAGAAAATTAAAATTATCAACTGCCAACCAGGGCAACATTAATAATATATTTAGAAATTTAAACTCGGCGACAAAAAATTTTATCAATAGTCAAATAAAAAATCAAAAAAAAGAAATCAAGAGGGAGGAGATACTCCACAGATGATAAAATTTCAGCACTTCCATTAGCTAAAAAAAGCGGTAAATGTTTAGGGGTACTTATCTAGTTTATTAGTTTACCTTCAAGAAAAACTCTTTCCAAACTACTTAAACAAATTCCTTTTTCCTGTGGAATTAACAGAACATTTTTAAGTAATTTGCAAAAAGCAGTAAGTAAACTGGGTGAACTAGATAAATACTGCGTCCTTATGTTGGACGAAATGTCAATTCAGCGAGTGCAATATAATATAAGCAAATACTGTTTTGATGGCTTTGTAGATTTTGGTAGCTCTGTTTGCAGATCATGCCCTTGTGTTTATGATAAAGGGTATGAAAATAAAATGGAAGCAGGTTGTATGTGTCTCTTTTTATGAAAGTTTTACGCCAACACCTACCTTAAAAAGATTAATCAAGGAGATAATTCGAAGCATTAGAAATATAGGACTTTCTGTAGTTGCTACTATATGTGACCAAGAAACTACCAATCAGGCTTCTATAAATGCAGTATTGCATGAAACGAGAGAGCATTGTTTAAGAAACAATATTAATAATCGATATCAAGGGTATCTTGTAGATAATTTAGAAGTAATTAGAAATAATGTGTATGACTGTCCACATTTATTAAAAAATATAAGAAATAATTTATTGACTAAAGATCTACACTTTACCCAAGATGGCATTATCAAAAAAGCCTCCTGGTCACATATATTGGATCTTTATAGAATGGATCGGGAACAGGGACCATACAACCAGTTCATCAAACTGACTGATGAACACATCTTACCGGATAAAATTAAAAAAATGAAGGTGAAGAATTGTACACAAATGCTCAGTCACACAGTAGCAGCTGCAATGCATGCTCGTGCAAAGATTGCTACTGAGCTGGACTCTTCATCTTCATTTTATATTGAACCCAAATCCTCCGAGGCCGCCGACCTTCTCCTGAAATTTGATAAATTATTTGACAATGTCAATGGTAGATCGTTATCACCTCCTGATGGAAGGCAACAACATCGCTTTTTGGAATTCCTGTATTCCTTTCCTACAATCCCTTTACTACACCACACGTGATAATCCTAAACCAACAAAGAGAAAGAGAAAATAAGCCTGGCGATTTAATGCACCCATCTATAGTCAATTTTTGCAGTTGTTTAAAAACAAAAACAACGTTTGTTATGGTTCAAATGCTACCCCGGTACATATTGAGTTACATTTTAAAAAAAGGATTGTTACGATATATTGATTCAACTACATTGCTGTCACTGTTTTGTAGTGATCATTTGGAGAATCATAAATTTTTCATAAAAACAACAATGAACATTATGGTTTACATGTATTTGAAAAATGTTAGCAGTTTGTTAAATGGAAAAGATTTGCTTCATAAAGATCAGGATTCATTACATAAAATGGCATTTGCTAAGTATTCAAAAAAAAGTACAAAAGGAACTGATCTCTGTGACTCAAATTCTTATCATTTATTTATTGATAAAATGAAACGTGTTCTTTTTTAATATTTTGTTTTATTTATAAACCACAAAGTACTTGGAACTCTTTCAAATCAGAAGTAACAATTTTAGGTTTTTGGCATTTCACCACTTTCAAAGTATCTTCTACTTTAGAAATGCATTAAGGGCCACAAACCTGAAATTGTTACTTCTGACTTGAGAGGTTTCCAAACAGGATTTTGAAAAAATGAAATGGACAGGAGTTTTAAATTCACCGCCTAAAAAATTGATAGATTTCTGCTCAACTTTCTCTCTTAATATATCATGACAACTACAGATGGCAGCAAATTTGATGAAGCCAAGAAATTCATTAGAGTGGGCAGTCTTTTGGTTATCTGTGGTCTGGCCTTGGAGGATACTATATGCTACTCTTCCTGACTTGGTCCTTGCCAAGATCGTCTGCATACGCTTGCAGATCTACCTCTCTACTTTCGAGAGCGCTAAGCAAGTTATCCACCAAGAGTGAACACAGTAGGGGATATAGTACTCTGCCTTGTGGGCAGCCCCTGTGAACCTTAAAGCTAATGGTCTCGTCCTGAAGAAATGTAGTGACTGTAATGGTTGGTTTAACGCCCTTTTTGAGCTAAAGCTGAACCAATGGAGGTCGGTAGTGCATTCTTAAATGTACCTTCGATGTCAATAAATATAGCCGGTGATGTCTGATAGCTTCCATAGCAACATCCCAGTCTTTTTGGGGAGCTTTGCACCCTTAAAGTGGGGAGGTCGATTGTTATCTAGAGTCAAATTTCCAGAAAACTGATTTTTAATCAAAAGCTGTAAAAGCCGTAAAAACAATCTAAATCGAAAGTAAATTTAAACAACTTCCAAGTCATTCACTATAAACGCAATAATACCATAAGCATAACCTATAATTCATACTAGCGTCTAGGAGTTCAGGTAACATCGGTCACGAAGATGAACGAAAGTTAGTTGAGGTGCGCATGCGTCCAAGCAGCGTTTAACCTTCTATTCGATGTGACTGAATGTGAGTGGATTGGCGCAGCTCCTACGGTGCCGAGCTCACAACTCAGAGGTCGTAGGTTCGAAACCCGGTTAGGACCTGCGTTTTCATGTTTTTTCTTAGTTTTTTATTTCTTATTTTCTGATATTTTTATACATAGTTACACTTTGATCAACCGGGTTTGGGCCTGGGTTTTCTTGTTTTTTTTTTTGTTTTCTATTTCTCATTTTCTGATATTTACATATTCACTTTAATATATATATATATGTTTTTTCTATAGCGAAGAGGGGCCAAATCCATCAGATTTTTAACAAGAAATTTCCTAACATGTCTTCTTAAACTTGATAGTGCACTAAAGCCACTATCACATTCTTTGCACTTATATTCCATTTTACCGTGAATCTTAATAAATTCAAGTAGTTTTAATAATTTCTATTAATACTAACTTTCGTTCATCTTCGTGACCGATGTTACCTGAACTCCAGTATAATTCATAACGATTTTAAAAAAGACGACAGAATTGTGGTCCTATGTCAACCATTATGTAGCTAACTTCTCCTTTAGGGTAGGTACGTAACAGCATAAAAGGCGGACTATCATATTTTTGTTAAGTTCAACACCTCATTGTTTAGTGATTCAAACCTAAAAATCAAAGTTGTTTTTCATAGTGAATAGTGCTTTGAAAACTACAAAAGATAGAGTAAGACAGTTCTTGATAATTCCCATTTCATACTGAAAAGCCTGTCCATATTCATTGTTATACAATGTGTTTGTCTATATACATTCGATGTTCGTTAAATTTTATTGAAGTTTACTGAATTGTTGACGATCTACAGTTTATTATTCGATTTCAGTCCAATCCATACATGGCAGAAAAACTACCTACACCAATGTTGTGGTAGAAACGGCCGCAAAATATTCTTCTTACCATCTCGACAGAATTTAAATACTGCCAAGAAAAAGTTACTCAGAACAACATGTTGCGAGTCAAAGGATAAGAAAGCAGATCTCCACGGATATCTTGGTATGCTTACAATTTGTGGTGGGCTTTATCTTCAACTGTTATGAGTTAACAATAGTATACCGGAAGACTGATGAAGACAAAAAATCATGGACTCGTATAATGATGCGTGGAAAGCACAGAATGGTTCGTGTTTTTCTAATTGATTTTTACTGAGATAAGTAGCAAAGTTTCATAATGGTTAGATAAAAATAAATGGCTGAGGTTTAAGATCAACTTTATGTTTAATTAATTTCTTATTACATAATAATATACTGAGCAATATGTGAATTATCTAAAATTTTGCGATATCTTCATAAAAATTTAACAAATATATAAGTGAAAATGCTTGCTCTGCAAATAATAATCTTTTGGATGTTATATAATATTCGTCATTGTTTTTTACTAGTTTTTATATAAATTTATTGACTTATTTAAAATTAACAACAAAACAAGATTCAGGTTTATACCTACTTCAAATTATGTTGGGTATATTGAAAATATAAATAATAAATGTTGCTCGTCTACATTTTGCAGTAATCGTTTTCAAACGTCGTTATTCCAGACCTTTGGATAGGACGAGGATCTCTACACCCAAGGACACAACCCCTTCAGTAATTCCAGAATAACATATGTTATTACTCGCTTTTTGAAATGAGACATTAATTAACGACAACCAAAATCTTGAGCTTAACTGGAATGGACTGGAAACATGCCGTAAGGATTGAACGTTGGTGTGTTACACTGACGGATCTGAAAATGATAGAAGAATAGGAGTTGGAGGTCATTTTTGGAAAAGTTTACATCCGCATTTCAGACGTAAATCTACGCTGTCGACACTTGTTTGCAAATGAACATCTAAGGGAGGTATAGAGGCCTTATATTCTCCATAAATCTTTAGCGTACTATCAGGTTAGATCCAGACTGGTCTGTGATTGCCTTTAAACTTCAACCTCTTAACACTTGCAAACCTCAATAAGGTGACACTTGAGTGGGTATCGGGACACATGTACAATTTAGGCAACAAAATGACAGATTAGAGTGAGGTTCTGAAACTGCCTTCACTGTTATGATCCAGTATTTGGGATTCCAGAAAATGTAACACGTCAATATATGGGTATATTTGTATATATGTATTCACCGACAGCCTAGGAAGGGACTTGATTCTATAGAGGTCGCAAAGTCGACAATAAATATGGCTACAAGGAAGTGGTTAGCACATAAATCTATAAAGTGGTGGGTAATCTCACCAGGACAATTTCATTATATCGGCAGGCTTCAACTTAAGTTAATGTCCCTCTTCTATCCAGTAGTCGATGTACATCTCGGTGTGTTAGTCACGTGCTGAGGCAGGAGCTCAGTAAACTGTTGGTAAAAAAAACATCGGAGTCACTGACTAACGAAATATGAAGCCTTAGCAGGGACCAAATGAGAAAATAAATGGGATTACTCTTCGGTTACTTTACCCTAAGGAAACTCTTGATACAATTGTCATATACAGGGATGAACCTTTCTGTCGGTTTGCAGGGAAGAGGAGGAAACAACAACACGAATGCGAAGAGCTGAGTTATAGGGTATATAAACACCTAGGAATAGAGAACCTATTGAAGGATATCTCCAAGAAGGGTCTAGTTAACGGACTGTTAAACTTAAGGGGCATCTACCAAATTCGACCTTACACAATTATGCTTTGTATATTTTTTTGTTTCCCTACGTCCTCACGTT
>CAJUYG010000842.1:96218-116465 GCA_910591675.1 Galerucella calmariensis | reverse complement strand
AATTATCTCGGTATTATCAAGACCCTAGGGGTATTACTACTGACAATTACATTGTCTGTAATTTTGTGAACATAGTTATTTTTTTTCCTGTGAGCGTAGAAAAAATATAGTAAGCACCTAGTGCCAAAAACATCTTCAGTCACTCGTTTCATAAAGGCAATCTTGACTAAAGAAACGTTTTAGATACTTAGTATACCCACTTAATATACTATTTTCTATTTCTTTTGTAAACTATTTGTTGTGAAAACATGATTTTTCAGGATATTTTTCAACCTATTTGCTATTAAATTATGCTGCTTCTAGTTTTTAAAAATTATTTGCTGTGAAAAAAGCTTTAGTTTTTTTATGCAGTTATGAAATTATTATTAGAGAAGTTTTTGTAAAGGGGTGCTATAAAACATGTTTTTTTATTTTTTTTTTCAAATTATTTGCTATAAAAACATGATTTTTCAGTTTTATTTCAGTTCTCTTGAACTATTCGCTATCTAACATACTTTTCCAGTTATACTCAAACTATTTGCTATAAAATTATTTTTTGTCAGTTTTTTCGAACTGTTTTCGATGATAATACAACAAGTGTATTAATGATTATCGAAATACAAATTTGATTCGAGAAAGAGAAGAAATTTTCGATAATCATTAATTACACGAGTTGTATTTGTCAAGATTATTTCTTGATACAATGATTCTGACGTTTCTTCAATAATTTGACATTTTCTGTCAGTCACTGGGTTTTTAAAATCGAATAAAACAACTAATGACAACGCGAAACACACAGATAGGAAAATTGCATGTATCCAACCAGGTGCCGAAATACAATATCGAAAACATGGTGTTTTCAGATATCAATCCTCATATTTAAACCAATCGAAGGCGCGTATTTTGTATTGAGTGAAATAATCTATGAAATGTGTTTCTAAATATTGCTATTTGCTATAAATTCATTATTTTTCTGTTTTTTTTATTCTGTTCGCTATAAAATTATGTTGCTTCCAGTTTTTTCTATTTTAATTTGCTACCAGCTTTTGTCAAACTGTGCTTTAGAACATGCTTTTCTAGTTTTTCTGAGCCATTTGCTATAAGAACAAGATTTTTTTTCCAAACATACTTTTCTAGTTACTTTCTAACTATTTGCTATGAAATTATGCTCTGTCAGTTTTTTTAATTGTTTTCCATAAAACCCCTTTCAATATATTTTTCCAACTATTTGCTATGAATATATAATTGTTCGGGTTGCTTTTTAACCTGTTTGCTATAAAATCATGCTGCTTCCAGTCATTTTTCATATGTACAGGGTGTCTCAAAATTGACGCCCGTCGTTTCAGAATATGAATCGGGGGGCTAAAACGAACTAAAACGTAAGAATAAAAAAATTGCGTTATGTCCATGGTTACAAAGTTATTGACAAAAAACAAAGATCTAACATTCAATGTTTACACTTTATTAAAAACGAAGTCAGCTGAAAACAAATGAGTAGCATACGTTGCTATGGTAATGTTAAATGTTAATTATTAGTTCTGTCAACTTTTGTCATAATAAGTATAAGTATAATTTCATACGGTTATTTGTTTTAAAAATGGAACGTTATCGAGAATATGTTCATATGTTAAAAGTATTAGGTGCGCATAATGATAATGCCAGTGCTGCATCTAGAGCATATTATACCGTAAAATTCCCAAATCGACAGCACCCTGATGCAAAAACTATACGACGGGTTGAACGAAGATTACTGGAAACAGGTAATTTAAATCCCAGATTAAATAAGGGATGACGCCATTCTACGCTCAACGTCGTCCAAGAAGAGCCAATTCTTGATTTTGTTGAAGCGGAACCAAATACAAGTCATCAAGTTACATCGAGAAAAACGCATTTCCAAAAAGATACCATTCATAGATTATTAAGAAGGAATGGCTTATATCCATTTAGGCCTCAAAAAGTTCAAGTTTTACATGAAGGAGATAGGGAGCTTCGGATTAATTTTTGTAGATGGTTATTGGATAACGTAAACAATGATCCACATTTTATAGAAAATATTATGTTTACTGATGAGTGTACATTTACCCAGACATTGATTATAAATACTCATAATTTGCACGAGTGGAGAGATGAAAACCCTTATTTAATACGTAAAAGATGTCACCAAAGACGATGGTCAGTAAACATTTGGGCTGGATTAATAAATAATAATGTAATCGGCCTAAATATTTTACCTAACCGACTTAATTCGGCATCGTATTTTCATTTTTTAAACGACAATTTACCACTGCCATTTCCCGATCAAGTTCCATTAGCAACTAGATTGAATTGTTGGTTCCTGCATGATGGTGCTCCTGCACATTATGGTAGACAAGTGAGAACATTACTAAATCAAACATTCCCCGACTGTTGGATTGGAAGAGGTGAACCCGTACTATGGCCTCCTAGATCTCCAGATCTGAATCCATTCGATTTTTTCTTCTGGGAATTCTTGAAAGAAAAAATTTACTTTGAACCTGTTGAGAGTGCGGAAGATGTAGTAGCTTGTATTCACGCTGCTGTGACATTTATAGACGAAAACATGCTACAGAGGATTCGTGATTCAATGATAAATCGTGCAAATATTTGCATTGAAGTAGGAGGCGATTTGTTTGAACACCTTTTATGAATTAATTTCTTGTTTTGTAACAAACATTCGTTTTTAATGAAGTTTAAACATTGAATGTTAAATCTTTGTTTTTTGTCAGTAACTCTGTAAACATGGACATAACGCAATTTTTTATTTTCACGTTTTAATTCGTTTTAGCCCCCCGATTCATAGACTGAAAGGACGGGCGTCAATTTTGAGACACCCTGTATAATAAAAAAAAATGCTTTTCTAGCTTCAGTTATCCTCAGAGCAGTATTTGTCAAATTGTGCTACAAAACATGCTTTTCTAGTTTTTTATAAACTAATTGCAATAAATAGTTATTTATGATACAAGTGAAGTTATACTTTTGCGCACGAGTTGCGAAAATGCAAGGAACGAGCGTAGCGAGTGCCTTGCGCAAAAATCTTTCGAGCACATGAAAAAAAAATAAAAAAAAATGTGCTCTGAAGGGGTTAAAAAACATAAAAATGAATTTTCTATAAACAAATATATGCACAACGAATTCTAATTATTTAAATTTATATTTACAGTAAAATGAGGACAATTATTCAAATTACTAATTATAACATTGGTAATAAGTCTTTTTTCAAAGTAACAAATATTTTTCATGTTTGACACTTTTGTCAAATTTACTGTCAGCACAAAAGTTTATACAACAAACGACTAAATTCAAGGCAACTAGATAATCACGTGACTAAAAAAGAGTGTTAAAATGAATGCCCCATTTAAAAAGCATTGGTCATTTACGCACGCTTTTTAACGTATGTATAATGTACGATTTCACACATTTTTTTTGTTCGTAAATGCCTAATTTTAAAGGTGATCGTAGATAATAGATATTTACGTAATTAGTTATGAAAAGAGCGATATTGTTCAACAAGCGTAATATTTGCCAAAACGAGCGCTAGCGAGTTCTGCAAATTACGCGTGTTGAACAATGTCGCTCTCTTCATAACGTGTTTACGTACATCGTTTTATCTAATTCCGCGCTTTCATAATATTTAATAAAATCTTCAATTACAATGATAATATTGAAGTGGAATCAAATGGTGTTAGAAGTATTGTTACTATGATGTATTCACCCAGAAAATTGACTTACTTTAAATAACTGTGTCCTAAATAATGTTTTCAATGTTTATAAATCTCAAAATACTATCAATTAAAATAATGGGTTAATCGTCAGTTTAAATAATGAAATAATTGTCAGTTTTGACAGTACCTACCTAATTAATAAATTATTCCTTGAAACTCATGTGGTATCTCTATGTTGAAACATAAACAGTTACGTAAAGTTTTTACATAACTACTTTTCATAACTGATATGTGAAGGTTATGAAAAATGTGACGTTACCAAAGTCAAGGAGTGACGTAAAGTGCCACATTTGATAGCGGAATTAGATAAACATACTTTTTATACAATCACATTGAAAAGTAGGCTTTCTCTCTTGCCACTGACAACGAAAAGTTGACGTTTCTTGAGAAAAGTTACTTTACGCTCGCCCAGCGTAAAAAGTAGCAAAACGCTCGTTGCCCATAACAACCGATACTACAAACACAATTGTATTGACAGTGACAGATATAAAAGTTTGAAACATATTTTAATTGACATATTCAAACTGACAGATTTCAAATGTTTTTATGGATTCTACTTTATATTTGATTTTAATAGTTGAAATTAAGTGATTGCAGAAAAAATGTTGTATGCATTACGAGCAAAAACGTGACAATATTGCTTTCGAGTAATTACCATATAGTATCACTCTTCGCTCTTAATACATACAACTATTTCCAATTTTTTCTGAACTAATTGCTAGAAAATTATGCTCTGTCAGTGTTTTCGAAGTGTATCCTATGAAAATTTGTTTTTTTTTTGAATATTTCTCACACTGCTATAAAATTATGCTACTCTCACTTTTTTTCCAGCTATTAGCTATGAAAACATCTTCAAGTTCTTTTTTCCAAATTATCTGCTAAAAAACATACTTTTAGGGTTATTTTCGAACTGTTTCTCATAAAATTTTGCCTTTTCTTATATATTTTGAGCTTTTTGCTATCCTTTTTTTTCCATCGATTTGCTAGGAAAAAATGCTTTTTTGTTTTCGTTCAAAACACTTCATGTGAAAAAATCTTTTAGTTTCCCAAACCACCTTCCATAGAATTATGCTGAGTGTTCCAAACTGTTGCCTATGAGACATATTTTCAAATTTTTCCTAAAATTTGCTATAAAATCATGATTCTTCCAGTTTTCCCAAAGCGTGCTATGAAATTATGTTATTTCAAATTGCTCGTTATGAAAATCTAAATTTTTTTTGTCAAACTATTTGCTAAAGCATGACAATTCAGTTGTTTTTTTTAACTATTTGCTACCAAATTAAGATTTTCCATTGGTTGCTTTTTTGTTTTGTACTGCTAGAGCTTACCGATATTAATTTTATAGAAATCCCTGGAAGAAATTGAAGAAAAATACAAAAAGATATCCCAATCATTCGATTAATTTGAAAAATTTCATTCTGCTTTATCCTCACATAAACTAGATGCTTGCTAAACCGTGTCAATAAAATATTTTTACTAATGGACCGTTGCGTAAATAAATTAAACAATATATAAATAAATATTCCGGTTAGTTATGTGAATTCAAATCAGTAGCTCGAACGACCACTTTCAAATTCGATTATAACCACCTACTCAAAAAGGCAAAACTCTTTTCGTTTCAAAACTATCTGAAAGCCATAAATATATGTCAATTTCGTCAATCGTGGGAATCTGCTTTTAAGTCGCCTTCTAATCTGTAGATCGTTAGAAAGTTGTTGGTGTTTATTAATTTGTAACAGTAAATTACAAAATATATAGAGGGTCAAAAGGCACTATACACTAAGAAAACAGTTTACGTAAAAGAGATGTTTCATCGAAAAAATAAAAAATTAAATTTAAAGATGTAAAAATTTGATGAAAGTGATGTTTTAAATATTGTTTGCTCTCTTGGTATTTCTTGAACTGCACCTTCGTAGGTACTGGAAGTACTCAAAAATTATTTACTGAATTACAGAACCGAGATATTTTTTTGTCAATATAGAATTTTGGTTTCTGGTTAGATGTGGGAATTTAGCTGTTATCGCATTTTTAACATTTTCTTTAGTGATGTTGATGTATTGATGTAATTGCCGCATTGCCTCCACTGCAGAATGATGCTTTCAGAGCTTTTGAACGAATGATATCTACCTTGTACTGATGAGGTGCAAATACGCCGAAAGCGGTCTACAATGTTGTCCCTTCTAATTACAAACCACAATCTAACCACCGTCTAACTAAGAAGTGCAATACAATGTCTCGTGGCTTATAAAGTGAGAAAAATAGTTGTTGCTTCTTATGGAACTCTCTCTGATCTTTGAAAATAGTATTTCAAAAACCTTGTGTGGCGTTATAATAGTACATATAACTATTATTTTTGTCATCTATTCCAAATTTGTTTCTTTTAGACTAGGACTTTATTTTCATAATCTATTATCGGTTGTGTTGACAGCTTTTTGGAGATTATTTTTTGAAATATAACCTATAATTATAATGTCTTGGCCAGTATTATGGACGCGAGGAATAAATATACAGACGTGATAGAAGAAACAAGTCAGCACATTTTTATAGTTTCAAGTAAAATTGTCTGAAAAAAGCAGTTTGAAAGAGAAGCTTAAAAAACAATTCTATAGAGAATAGTTTGGAAAAACTGTAAAAACAACAATTCTATAACATGAATTGAAAATTAAAAGAAGCATGCTTCCTGGGCAAGTAAGAAGACTGAAATAACAAATTTTAATGAAAAATATTTTGAAAAAGCTGAAAAATGGATAGTTTCATTTCAAGACATTTGATAAAAAAACTGAAGTAGCATATTTGTATATCAGAGTGTATTCAAAATAACGATATTTGTACAGTGTTTATAAAATTAACAAAGGCACAATTATATAGCATATACCCACATAGTTTGATGAGTGAACTGAAAAAAGCACATTTTTGCGCGATCGATCTTTTTTGTTTATTTACAGCATCGGATGTCAGGACGGTAGGTTGTGTTTACTGGTTTCTAAGTCTAGCAAGTCGGTAATTGATTTACTTAACGTTCAGACGTCGGTGAGTAAATTATTTACCGACGTCTTAGCCCTGCATACATTTAAGTCGTCCTGAATAATATATTACTTCATTCATTACACAAAAGGAACAAAGTTTATTTATATTTTTTTAATGAACAGGACCGAACAGAACAATATAAAAAGTAATAAATAGCATGAAAACAATTTCACCAAAATGCAAATTATATTTTAAACTGATCGAGAAATATAAAAAAAAGGCAGGTCGCGGGACACACGGTAGGAACTTCAGTTCCTTTTAAGCAAAAATTATATAATACATTTGACGTTATAGATAAACAATATGCACATTATTTGGTGGATGAGTAGTAAGCATACCAGACTCTCACGCGGTAGATCCGGGTTCGATTCCCCGTGAGGAAATTTTTTTTTACTGTTAATTTTATTTTCAAATAATTATTCTGCTTGATATTGATAACGACAACAGGTAGACATTTGAAATATTTAGCAGAATTTTCATTATTATAGATAATGGTACGGTACCCTTCATGAGGGAGTTCGACTGGCAACATCTACTTATAACGGCATCGTATATTTTAAAAGGGAAACCGTAGCATTATACAAATTGGACATTCAAGAACTGTACGTTTACCACAAAAAAATTAGTGGAAACATAAAATTGAATTGTTAAATTTTCAATTTGAAGTTATATTACAGTTTATAGAAATTTTATTTTCTAGATTTTTTCTTAAGTGGGTCGTAGAAAAAATATGCTGCTCGACTCGTGTGGATTGTCCATATCGCACTTGAACGATTGAGCACTCCGCCTACGGCGTGGTGCTCAAACTACAACCACACTAGTTGCACAAACTACCATTTCTATCAAAATATGCCCTTTTACATTTAAAAACAACCTGCCAAATGTCAAATCAATTTATCCATCCATTTTAAAGTTATCGAATTAAAACATTCAAGTTTTCAAAATTTCAACACCCTGTATTTCGAAAAGTAAATGTGCTAGACCTCTTAATCGCGCAAAAAAAATTATGGAATAGTGAAAATTTATCCGAATAAATTCAAGTAGATCACCAGCACTTCGAATACCAGCTTTGCATAGAATTTTATTATAGCATCGGTGGTTCAGTGGTAGAATGCTCGCATTCCACGCGGGCGGCCCGGGTTCGAATCCCGGCCGGAGCATATGAATCGCTGCTTCGTAAACGAGAGAGAGAGACTAAGGAGAGAGCACAAGCACGCAAGCAAGGCACATAACGAAGCAACGTAACATAACGTAGTGTAACTTAATGCGTAACGTAACGCGTAACGGTACCCTTCATGAGGGAGTCCGACTGGCAACATCTACTTATAACAGCATCGTATATTTAAAAAAAAACCGTAGCACTATACAAATCGGACATTCAGGAACTGTACGTTTACCACAAAAAAATTAGTGGAAACATAAAATTGAATCGTTAAATTTTCAATTTGAAGTTATATTACTGTTTATAGAAATTTTATTTTCTAGATTTTTTCTTAAGTGGGTCGTAGAAAAAATATGCTGCTCGACTCGTGTGGATTGTCCATATCGCACTTGAACGATTGAGCACTCCGCCTACGGCTTTGTGCTTAAACTACAACCACACTAGTTGCACAAACTACTATTTCTATCAAAATATGCCCTTTTACATTTAAAAACAACCTGCCAAATGTCAAATCAATTTATCCATCCATTTTAAAGTTATCGAATTAGAACATTCAAGTTTTCAAAATTTCAACACCCTGTATATCGAAAAGTAAATGTGCTAGACCTCTTAATCGCGCAAAAAAAATTATGGAAATAATAGTAAAAATTTATCCGAACAAATTCAAGTAGATCATCAGCACTTCGAATACCAGCTTTGCATAGAATTTTAATATAGCATCGTTGGTTCAGTGGTAGAATGCTCGCATTCCACGCGGGCGGCCCGGGTTCGAATCCCGGCCGGAGCATATGAATCGCTGCTTCGTAAACGAGAGAGAGACTAAGGAGAGAGCACAAGCACGCAAGCAAGGCACATAACGAAGCAACGTAACATAACGTAGTGTAACTTAATGCGTAACGTAACGCGTAACGGTACCCTTCATGAGGGAGTCCGACTGGCAACATCTACTTATAACAGCATCGTATATTTAAAAAAAAAACCGTAGCATTATACAAATCGGACATTCAGGAACTGTACGTTTACCACAAAAAAATTAGTGGAAACATAAAATTGAATTGTTAAATTTTCAATTTGAAGTTGTATTACAGTTTATAGAAATTTTATTTTCTAGATTTTTTCTTAAGTGGGTCGTAGAAAAAATATGCTGCTCGACTCGTGTGGATTGTCCATATCGCACTTGAACGATTGAGCACTCCGCCTACGGCGTCGTGCTCATACTACAACCACACTTGTTGCACAAACTACTATTTCTATCAAAATATGCCCTTTTACATTTAAAAACAACCTGCCAAATGTCAAATCAATTTATCCATCCATTTTAAAGTTATCGAATTAAAACAATAGTTTTCAAAATTTCAACACCCTGTATTTCGAAAAGTAAATGTGCTAGACCTCTTAATCGCGCAAAAAAAATTATGGAAATAATAGTAAAAATTTATCCGAACAAATTCAAGTAGATCATCAGCACTTCGAATACCAGCTTTGCATAGAATTTTAATATAGCATTGGTGGTTCAGTGGTAGAATGCTCGCATTCCACGCGGGCGGCCCGGGTTCGAATCCCGGCCGGAGCATATGAATCGCTGCTTCGTAAACGAGAGAGAGACTAAGGAGAGAGCACAAGCACGCAAGCAAGGCACATAACGAAGCAACGTAACATAACGTAGTGTAACTTAATGCGTAACGTAACGCGTAACGGTCAGATCCTTTGCGTCGCGACTCCTGGTCGCTCAAACATAACCTGACGTAAAGAACTAAAGTTTCAATAAATAACAGATAAAGTCGGATGGATATTAAGTTCGCGAATAATAAATTAAGAAAAATGTCCTCCGATGAAGAATTGATGGATTGTACCCCTTCAGAAATAGTTATATTTATCAATGTGTTATATTTTTAATTATAAAAAATATTAATCTGAAATTGATTAACGAACACATTATTTTAAAGGGTGGGAGGTGAGGTCTGGAAGCGGTCGATGAGGGTGGGGGGTCAGGGCAGGAAGTAGAGGTGTGTAATGACACTTTCCAACCTTCAATGACGTTAGTAATGACAGCATTACATATATGGTAGTGAATAAAATAGTATACAAACCTCGGAAGGAAGTTTCATTCGAGATAATAGCCAACCTCGACGCTGCGCGTCTAGCTTAACTAACTAATCTCTCGTCTGTAATGAAACTCTTCCTACCTTGGTGTGTAATATACTATTCCTTGGTTCCCTGGTTCGGATAACTGAAAATGTATAATTTTTAAAGCCTTGAGAAGATTATCAAGGAAAAAATATTATCCAAACATAAATTATCGTTTGTCATAAAATGTACCTAATCATAATTTAGAGACACTTTAATTTCGATAACTTTGTTGCAATGCAAGAACATTTAGGAAAACCTAAAGAAAGACGCTAATATATCTTTTCTATTTCTGGAAAATCGCTAAAATACTTTTTCTCTCTGAAATCGTTAGAATTGTCTGTGTAATAATAGACTTGGCCACCTCCTTTATAAGCACACAAACTAAATCACCTTTCCGAGATTTATAGACTACCATCTGTGAATTCGAATATTGTTACATCAAAGAAACCCAAATTGTCAAAGACGTATATAAACAATATTTAATGCTATCTACCACAAAGTTCCCGCCACTTTCTATTAAAACTATACGAAATTATTATGAGTTATTAATACAGGATAGTAATTAGCTAAAGCGATGTTAATTGCTCGGTAGTTTGATTCGTGATATTTAGAGGTGTTTCGTAACGCTCGAAATAAATAAATAAATAGATAAAAACCTGTTAATTGGAACGAGTTAGACAAGTAGGTTGGAAAGGAATTGAGTAATAGGCTGTCGTTTTTTATTTATTGGTATTTCAAAATTATCTAATTTGGTTGCTAATTAATGTTGATCAATGAAAATAGTGCATCCATCCACTCAATTCGAGGGGCGGCGATGAGGACATATAAAGAAACTGGACATTGTTCCTGGTCCAAAATAAGATCCTGGACACAGCTCCTGTTCTAAATTGAGTTATCGTGCCCCAGAAAAGTTCCTGGAAGAACAGCTCACTGATGTGACTCATCACCAGGATGGTAATTTTATTAATGTTTCACTGATAGCCAGGCATTGCTGAAGGCTATCAGCAATCCTACCACGAAATCTAGACTGGTTAAAAACTGCAAAGAGTCCCTTAATAAGCTGACAAGAGACAACACAGTGTCTCTAGTATGGGTGCCGGGACATGAAGGGACTGCTGGTAATGAATTGGCGGACCAGCTAGGTAAACAAGGCTCTAAAGGAGACTTTATAGGTCCGGAACCGTTCTGTGGAATCACAAAGGATTACATAAGAGGGGAAATCCGGAACTGGCTAGACAAAGAACACCAAATTAAATGGAGGTTGACAGAAGGTCATCTTCACACAAAAAGTCTACTGAAAAAGGTAAACAAAGAACTCTCAACCAGTTTATTGAAACTGAGCAAGAGACACTTGAAGACAGTAACCGACCTGGTTACTGGACATTGCACTCTAAGGAAACATTTGTACAGAATGGGAATAGTCAGTGAACCTTTCTGTAGGAAGTGCGAACTAAGGGATGAAACACCTATTCATATATTCTGCTCATGTAGAACTTAGAAGGACCCAGACAGAAGCATTTTGGAAAGGAAACTATACAACCATCAGAACTACTTAAAATCCCCCCAAATAAGCTAGTGGCCTATATAGAGGACACGAAACTTTTGGAGTGGAAGTAGATAACATTGGGAATGGTACAATGACTTAGGTCAAGTGCCCGGGCTGTTGAGCACAACCCAAATGTTTGAATGAATGAATGAATGAATAGTGCACTCGTTAAAATTTTGTAAGAGTTTTTTTGTACCGTTTCTTGTAAAATTTCATATTCAGTGTTTGTCATAATATACAGGGTGTTTCTGAATTTAAACGACAAAAATTCAGGAGGTGATTGCTCGTATGAAATTAAGATGGACCAGAATTGAGATTTTATTTTTTTTCTAAAATTCCAGTGAAGTTAGAAACTTGAAATTCTGTAATTTTTGTGCGCACTCGCAAAGCACTACCCACCGGTATTTTTTTTAATATTCCTGTTACATTAAATGGGGATGAAATTAGCAACCCTTACTTTATTTCATATCAAAACTTGTTCTCGAGGTGAAGTTTCATGAAATAAGATTTAAGTTTTAAAATTCTTGTCACATTTAAATAAAATGTATCCCTCAATTGTTTCCCACAACTAATTGATGCAGAGAAAAAAAATAGACACTATAAAAAACACTTTTTTTCAAATACATTGACATACAGTTTTTTCCCAATCTTCTGCTATTTTGGACTACTATCATAGTCCATTGTTAATACTGTATGTATTAATATTTTCCAAAAAAAAGTAAATTTCAGAAAATTAAAAATTTATCGCCTCTAACGTGCCGGTACTTATCTAGGTGCGTATACAGAGTGAGTTGAGAGTATGGAACCCCACAATTATCTCTGAAAAATATTCAGTACCTATTTCTCAAGGATTCCAAAAAGTAAGAGATATACAGGACAATCATTTTAAAAAAACAAAGTTCATTATTATTCCGAAGAAAGGAAAGATCTGACAACAATATTTGAGATAATTGAGGCGTTCCACACTTGAAACCTACTCTTTATATCAACCACATTGGTGGAGGAGATCTCTTTTCAGCAAGGTAAACTTCAATTAGGGAACAATGTATTCACAGTATTCAGTATCAAGACATACTTTGGAAAAATCGGTTTAGTAGAACCGGAGAAATGGGCATTTTTCACAACAAAGCTCCCACTCTCCCCCGACTATTTTTCAATTGGATGTATGTATGTATTTTGGGATGATATTGACTAAGACCTAAAAGATCTGTTGTGCCCTCTTGCTTCTACCTATTTTATGAGGAGAGTCTCAGAAACTAGCAGCTCCTTTAGTCCTATTTTCCTGAGGAATTTTAGGATATATGCAGGATTCAACTTAGGTTAATGTTCCTCTTCTATCCAGTAATTTTCCAAGTGCTGTGCTCTAGGATTCTGGAGTGCTGTGCAATTTGAAAGTATGTGGATGAAGGTTTCATCTTTCAAGCCACAAAATCTACATTCTTCTTCCTCCACTATTTTGAGCTTTTTCAGGTGCCCATTCAGGTGACAATGTCACGTTTTACTTTGACTTATGCATTAATTTGATCTCAACATGTTGTAGTCACCCAGAAGTCTTTGATTGTATAGGCCCTGCTAGATCTTTCCAATGGTCAGATCTTCCCTTTTTCTCGGCTTTACCTATTTCTTCCAATATTACATTGGAGCTGATTCCGCAAAAAGGTTTAGGCCCCCAGTATTTCAGCCCTATTCTTTGCTTTTTCATCTGCTATTTCATTTCCTTCTAGTTCAGTGTGTCCTGGAATCCATAGTAGGGTGACTACATTGCTCTGGCCTAGTTCATTAAGTTTGTCTTGGCATTCCCACACCATTTTGGAACTGATTACACAAGAGCTCAGTGCTTTAATGGCTGCTTGACTATCCGACATTATGATAATCCTTTGTCTTCTGTATTCTTTATCAATATTGAACTGGGCGCACTTTCTTATGGCGTGGATTTCGGCTTGGAAGATACTTGGGGTTTTCCCAAGCTTACAGAGTGTTTGGTTCCTGGCCCAAACACTCCTATCCCAGTTCCCTCTATTGCTTTTGTACCATTGAATGGCATTCTTTCCAGTCTGGTAATGGTATTTGGATAGACTAATATAAAATACACGCAGAATTTTTCGAAGTAAATGTTTGTTTTTGTCATGCTTCTGAATAAAAAAAGTTCACAGATTTCGGCTTTTTCAATTGCAATTAGGTCACCTACAAACAAGTCTGTAAATAATTTTCAGGTTTTTCATCTTCGAAATAATGTTTTCCCAATGCTGTTCTACAATCAGATTCTAGCATATAGGCGACATCCTTTCTTATTTGTCCACCCGGTATATTCGGGACTCAATTTTGTCCAGATATCCAAATTTGTCTGGTGAATGGTTCTTATGACTTTATACAAAGCTTTTAGCTCTCCATAAACTTTCTTACTTCATAAAACATTTTATCTCATGTTCAATTTAATTTTTCCATATTTTGATATTGTTTTTTTCTAAATAACACTCCACCCTGTAGAGCCGACAGATTAAATAGACAATACAAATTCAATCCACATCAAATACTTTGCACTGCGCTTCAAAATATTAAAAAACATCATTCAAATGCACAAAAAAACGTCCTTGAATTCACGCAGTTTTGAATAAAACAATAAATTCCAACGAAATGTTTTTTATTTACACGAATTTCAAAAACTAATCCTAATACAATACTTTGGTAAATATAAAAATTAAAACTAGGATACATTGTTTAAATTAAACACATAATCATTAGTTCGACTTATATAAAATAATTAATCAGCTTCAGCAATGCCATCTTCCAATTCCAAATATTCAAAATCACTTCTCAAGCTTCTCTCAGTAGCTGGAGTACCTTCTTTATTTTTTCCTTCATCATTTTTTCCTTCATCATTCTTTTCTTCGGCAGCAGATCCGCACTTACATTCGAAATTACGGTCAAATGGAAATCTACCATGCTTACCCCATCTTCCTCTCCTTGCACCAGGTCCAAATCCACCACCAAACCATGCATGATGTGGTGGATGATGGTGATGGAAATGATGATGTGATGGAAATGGAGCGAAACCTTCCCATCCTATACATGGTTTTCTACCTCTGCTTCTAGATCTATCACGGCGACCTCTACTTTTAGAGCCAAATTGTCTGTCTTGGTACTTTCCATAGCTTCTAGATCTAGAACGTCCACCAGATCTGGAACGACTTCTAGATCTCGAGCTGCTTGATCTAGAACGTCCTCGCCTTCTTTTACCAAGTTTGGCATCTTCTAAAATATTTTCTACGAATTGAGCTACTTTATCATGAATAACAGCTTCAAGTTCTTTTGGAATCTCTACGGATCCAGCGACAAAGTTGACTCTACCGTCAGTCTTCATCTAAAACAATAAAACTCTGCAAATTTACAAAAATAAAGTTACCTGTAACTTTCACTAATATCACGATAAATCACACACCACTGTTTTTGATTGAAGAAGTTGAAAAAGCTACTGATGAACAGGAGCTATGGTCTGGGGTATTTATACTTTAGATATTGCAGTTATTTTCACAACATTACAAAATATTGCGCAACCTTTTTGAGATTTTTTTTTCTATGTAATTGTGATTCAAAATATTAATCAGAATAGATAAGGGATTATCAGTGGCGTATCAATGTTGAGAATAAAATAGTTATAACAGATTTTTCAACTGTACTTTTTGCATCTGTTTTTTGGAACTTTAGTTCTTTGAGTCAGGTTAGGTATGAGCGACCGGGGGTCGCGACGCAAAAGATCTGACCGTTACGTTATGTTACGTTGCTTCGTTATGTGCCTTACTTGCGTGCGTGTGCTCTCTCCTGAGTCACTATCATTTACGAAGCAGCGATTCATATGCTTCGGCCGGAAATCGAACCCGGGGACGCCCTCGTGGGAGGCGAGCATTCTACCACTGAACCACCGATGCTACATTAAAATTCTATGCAGAGCTGGTATTCGCAGTGCTGGTGATCTACTCGAATTTGTTGGGATACATTTTTACTATTATTTCCACAACTTTTTTTGCGCGATTGATCTTTTTTGATTATTTACAGCATCGCTTGTCAGGACGGTAGGTTGTGTTTACTGGTTTCTAAGTTTAACACGTCGGTAAGTGATTTACTTACCGTTCAGACGTCGAAAAGTAATAAATAGCATAAAAACAATTTCACCAAAATGCTAAATATATTTTAAACTGATCGAGAAGTATAAATGTCACTTTTGACATTCCGTTCATTTCGAAGAAATTTAAATTATTTTATTCGGAATTTATTTCAATACGATCACGCAAAAAATGGTGTGAGCATCTCGAACGTTAAGGGTAATTACAACGTTGGCATGAGAATTCCTCTCGTAAAATTGGACAAAATGATATAAAGATTGAGCGGTCTAGCACATTTACTTTTCGAAATACAGGGTGTTGAAATTTTGAAAACTTGAATGTTTTAATTCGATAACTTTAAAATGGATGGATGAATTGATTTGACATTTGGCAGCTTGTTTTTAAATGTAAAAGGGCATATTTTAATAGACATAGTAGTTTGTGCAACTAGTGTGGATATGATGGCCATATCGCACGAGGACGAAGTTTGAGCACGACGCCGTAGGCGGAGTGCTCAATCGTTCAAGTGCGATATGGACAATCCACACCAGTCGAACAGCATATTTTCTATACGACCCACTGTGCAAACTTGGAGAATCTTTCGTCATTGTGGGTTGGTTTTTCGAAACTAAGTAATTATTTTTGCAAAAAATCGATATGTACAATTAACAGTAATAGTTTTCAGATCGTGTATAGTAATTCTCATTTGCTTATAGTGTATTCGAAGACAGAAGGTTGTTAAAAAACAAGATTGTTTTGAGAGGCAGAACAGGGCAGATAGAAAAATTGTGAATTTTTAAGAATAATAATTTACTATTGGAGATGGTATTACAATACAACTGCCAAACGTTGAACGATGACATCTTGACTTGCCATCGATTGTAAGTATTATTATGGACGTGTGCTTAATAGGAACAAAAGTCGGTATAATAAATGGTTGGTTTCCACGAAGACAAAGTGATCTGAGGAAAGCCGGAGCTGTCTCATTGAAGATAACCGATATCAATGAAGTCCTAACTAAAATTAATTTCCGGAAATCAATGATGCACAAAATGCTGTAGGAATGGATGTTCATGTTACAAAACCGACCAAAATGTAACAACTGTTGTCACCATTCTTCTACTTGCTGCAATGAGTAATTCATTTCCAATAGTTTCTATGTAATTTTCTTCCATATCCACAATAGCTATCTATCACAATGTTAAAAAATATAATTTTTGTTTAAATTTCATCTAAACCATCTAAATGTCCAAGCGAATAGATAATACAACATTCGTTTCCAGCGTTTGGCTAATATTTTAGGTATACTCCATTCCAAGATATTCTGTTTCAACTTATGCCAACATAATAGATTCAAGACCAAAATGCATAGCGGGTGAGGATTAATCCGGTAAACATAGCACACGTTTCTTCAAAAAGCGAAAAGATGAAGTCTAATAGTATCATTATTTTACGACTGAAGTGTTTGGCTGGTGTAAGACTAATTTTTTATTTATTTAATTTTTTCTAATAATATTGGGAAATTTTGATATATAAAAAAATGATTTATTCGAGTGTAATTTCTTTAATGTGAGAAAATTTGTTTTCCTTCATGCACACCTTCATACAATTGTTCTTCAGAAACTATAAAAGTCTACGAAGCACAATATAATATTTTGTTATAAAATATAACAATGAAATTCGGGTAAAAATTGTTTTCATTACCCAGAAAAAAACCTAGCATCTTCAATAATACTCCATCACTGAAATTTTCATTTTTTAAATAAGCCTATAGATTATTAGCCTCAAGTATTTCAGTATAATTGTACATTTATTGTTACGAAAAAAAAAACTTATTTGCTACAAATCACATATTTATTCACCCGTAAGAAATCGCATTAGCCTACAAATTATGTGGCAATTTAAACAAAGAATTCTCACCCCACCCTTCCCTATTATTCAGTAACGGTCACCACCTGTATACGTTTGGCGTCAGTCTGCATGTGAAATTAGATCAGTTTTCGCAATTTTACTAATTATTTGGTTTTTGTGAAGTATGTGGTTAAAGTGCTCTTGACAAAAATGAGTTTAATAATAGAATGAATGAATTGTTAAACTCATGGCGATTACAAGAACTGTGAGATATCTTTGAAGGTGAGGAAGTAAATGACAATTATATTCAAGTAGATAGAAGCAACAAGCAAGCAAAATGTACCTCAAACATACACATTTCTCAATTAAACCTGTCGGATCTACAACAAGAACTCCAAAAAACTACTATGAGGTAAGCATTAATGCGCACACTCAAGGATAGGCAAGGCTATCTTGTGGATACCATTGTTGGTTATGTTTTAGATCATGTAGGTATGTTTAATTTTAACAATGTATGGTTTTCATTTTATAAACGTATGGTATCTATTTTAAAAATGAATTGATTTCTTTTTCATGAATCAAAATATTCAGCAAGTTTTTTATTCCTATCCTGCTTTCCTACTGAACAGTCTTATGCATAAATAGAGACCATTAATTTTTATTAGATTTAAACATGTTTGTCACCAATTTGATCGACTAGTCCACACATACAAAACGAAAGTCAACTTTGTTGTTCGACATAGTCTGGAAACGGCTTAGAAAAAGATTTGTGAAAGATATATTTTCCAGTAACCTAATTATTTAGAGAACCGTGTGGAAGTTACCCTTAACGTTAGCTACCTGCTTAACACACCGTGAACTTTTAATATATTTCAAAATATTTAGAAACATTTCAAAAGCTCAGTGTATTGAATAGTGCATGTAGGTAACTTCCATAAACAAAAAACAATACCATAGATAATTCGGTTTTTTAGGGAAATATATTTTTTCACTATAAGGCAATATAACGTTTATGAAAATTATGGTTCGGTTATAATAAATATGTTGAATTTTAGGAAAGAATAATTATTTTCTTGAAGAAGGAACATTATTTGTTTCCAACGAAAAAATATAATTGGCTGGCAAGATACATTTTTTACGATTAAAAAACATCGTTAACCCAGACAATATACTTTTTTATGGTAAAGAAATATATTTTACCGATACAATACATTTTTTTATAATAAAGAAATTGCATTCTGCCATAAAGTAATTTTTTCATAATAAAACAATATAGTTAGCTCACAAAATAAGTATTTGTTATTGGAAAACTACTTTATTTAATTTAAATGCTTCCAAAGATCAATATAACTATTTTGTCATTATACCTCAATAAATGTTGTTTGAGCCAAATATGATACATTTTTACAAGGATAAATGTAATTTTCGATAGATAGCTCATTTTATTGATGAAAATGAATATGTTTTTATTCTTCAACAATATTACTTTCCGAACTTGAAACAAATCCTTTCTTAACGATAAATTAAATATTAGTTTGGCCATATTATGGAAAATCATATTTATTTGACATAATAAGATTTTGACTGTCACAAATAAATATTTTTCTCGGTGTTGTTGTATAATATACTATTTCGCACACCCTACCGAAAAAAACAATTATATTAACACCAAAGATAGGGCGGAAAGTATTCCTCACTTCCTCCTTTTTAAGAAGTCGGTTAAATTGGTACAATTACAATTTATAAAAATTTTTCTGCTCCATTCATAATTATTAAGAGAAAAAAGTTTATATGAAGCTGATGGATAAAAGTGAGAAGGAACTAAAAACTGTGGAGTAATTTTAATTATTCTGCCCTGTCACCAGAGTATTACCAACAAGTGTTTCGAGTCCGCCTACTTTGTAAGGTATTCCGTTCCAACTTATAAAATTATAATATGATCTAATTCGCAAAAAAAAACATACTTGATATCTTCAATAGTTAATAAATCATTCAAGATCACAGCTGCCGACCCTTTAGTCATATCATCATCACCTTATAACTTTAAGATTAAACTAGCTGTGGCTGTATGTGTGTGTATGTACTTAAAAAAGAAATGAGACGCATCGCGAAAATCTGGCAGACAAAATAGTGTCGTTAAGTGTCTCTTCGGTGTGATACATCTGGACTTCGGAATGTCGTACCGACTGTATAATTCAAGTGAAAACATGTAATACAAACATACGAATAAATGTTATGCATCAGACTACACGAATTCCCAGACTTGCCAAAACTTCTGAAAAATAAAGAACTTAATGCGATTGTATCCAAGACTAGTTACGTCTATAGAATGTTGTGGTTTTTGGTAATTTATTTTACCGATTTGAATTGTATGTGACAAATATATAAATATACCGTTGGAAAATGTACAGGGTAATTTAGAAAGTGATACAGATAACATTTCTTAATCGAAAATTATCGGGAAAAACGTAAAAAGCTTGTTGGACGTAATTTTGACTCCAAAATCTTTTCTTTACATGTTTAATCGGAAGGATCTGACAATCCACTATTAATTTCAGACACTAGACATATTATTTGCTTGAATAGATGAGGCTTTTACTTAATGTAGATCCATAATAAATAATGAAATAAAACAGTTTAATTTGTTAAAATCTACACTATAATAGATATTTACGTAATTAGTTATGAAAAGAGCGATATTGTTCAACAAGC
>CAJUYG010000842.1:84893-96208 GCA_910591675.1 Galerucella calmariensis | reverse complement strand
GTACAGTTTAAATAATGAAATAATTGTCAGTTTTGACAGTACCTACCTAATTAATAAATTATTCTTTGAAACTCATGTGGTATCTCTATGTTGAAACATAAACAGTTACGTAAAGTTTTTACATAACTACTTCTCATAACTGATATATGAAGGTTATGAAAAATGTGACGTTACCTAACGTCAAGGAGTGACGTAAAGTGTCACATTTGATAGCGGAATTAAATAAATAAAATTGTTTCATTCCATCATAAATATATTTGCTATTTGTCCTATTTCTTCTTAAATCTTTGAAGCAGAAAGGTGTTTGCGTGATTTTAAAATGTCAAATTCCAGTAGTGAAAAGCACACGCGTTAAAAAGACTCTCGTTGTAGAAAACTTTAGTTTTTCTATAATAGGAAGTGCGAAATTTCCTCCGTTTATATAGGCAGAACAAACGGCTTCTATAACTAGAGCTACTAATGCATGCTAATTGGAATTTAATTCCTCATTTTCTTCCAAAAGTTTAAGAAATGTTTAATTGATACAAACATAAAAATTCTAAGTTATCATTTTCCTCTTAAAGTAAAAGATGGAAAAGTTAAAATAATATTGAAATCAGTAGACAATTTTATTCAAAAGTTTGAATCAGTTCAAATAACCAGAATAGATTTTAGAAATAGTAGATTATTCACCTAGTAGAAAAACCTAATAATCCTGAACGACTGCGAACACAAAGTCCAGGAATTTTCTATGAGGTGAATATACTATTTCTCCGCAAATGGCTTAAAATTCGTCAGATATTAATTAATTTTGGAACAATCGCGAATAATTTTATTCACAAATAAATGGTGCTTTAAAATTTGTAATATAATTAATTGGGTCGCTTTGGAAACGTATTGAGGTTGAATCAAACTTGGCGCATAAAAATGTAATTTCTGTGGTTCTTGGAAGTCAAATGATAACTAATAATGAATTTTCCATTCCTGGGAATCCTCCAAAGCTGATTGAGCCAGTGAATCATTAGAATTATTGCCAAAGAAATCAAGAAATCAAATCAATACAGTTGTATATATGTTACCGCTAAAGTATGAAATCCATTATTTTATAGAATACCTAGTTATTCCATGAAATAACTGAGCATGTACGTTGAAGTGTAAGACTCTCTTGTACTTCATGGTTTAACTAGTTATCTGCAGCCCGTTGAAGTGTAAAGTAATCTATATCATATATCTCGCACGACAAATTGTGTTTTAATGAACTCAATGTCAGGGATTTGAAAAATGTTCGTGTGAAACCCAAAAAATGTTTTTGTTCTAGAAATGACGTTCTTTGTAATTCCAAGTGTCATTTTAGTAATCCTTGTTGTAACAAATGATTCTATGGTACGTTTCCATGAATACCATTTATACGCTGCATGAATTAGATGAATTGCTTGTTTTTCACTTCAATTGTCTATCATTAGTTTGATTTAATTTTAGATAAATTGTTTATTTTACACTTTAACTGACTCTCATCAGTTAATTTATAGAGCAACTAGTTATTTCACAGGATAGCTAGTTAAAGTGTCAAATTTATAACATATTACTACACACTTTAACGGGCACGATCAGTTATTTCATGGAATAACTAGGTATTCTATGAAATAACTGCATTGTATCTAGCGGTAACATATATACATATTTGTGAATGATATTTCATTACAGTAAGTATGTAAATGGGGAATCTGGACTTTTCCTTTGAGAAATTTTGTCGAGAATGTCAAAACTTCCCAGCGATTTGGGGGAAATTATATTTATACTAAAATTGCTACAAGTGTTTTCTTTGCAACACCATTGCAATCGTCGATACGTCACAGAATACTTTTTTCCTCATATACACCACACGAGATTAAAAAATACCTATAGGTTGGACCCCTCAATCCTTATATCATTTTATCCAATTTCACGAGAGGTATCCACATGCAATCGTTATAAGTCATTTGGAAAAACCCTGTATAATCCAAACCTATCTACCCGCAGGTCTAGGGTGAGAAAATTTGGCTCAATCATTGTATATAAAAGCTCTTCATGTGCTCTTGTTTCTTGCTTGGTTCCTACTTCCACATAAGTTATACCTTCGCTCTTCGAAACTTTTTCTGTTATCGTCCCATGTTTTCATTGGCATATTGTTTCTTAATCTAGTTAAGTGTCCACACCATTTTAATTGTATTGAGGTTTTCTCTTACTGTTGAATTTCGTATCCAGTTTTTCCTTGTAATACCTGCGGTCTTCCTTCATCTCCATACTCTTTAATTTGCTTTTCATCCTCTCTGTCAGTACCCAGCTCTAGCATCCAAAAATGAATTTCTAGTTCTATATCCAAGACATAAAAGGCAACCCCTGTTGAAAATACCCAATTGTTTTGAATTTTGATGTAAAATTTGTCAATAAACTAATACAGAATGAATTTAAACAAAATTACCTCTTCACTATAAATAAATAATAACAATGAATAACGCGGATCTGTAGTAAACTATGCAGGTATCACACCAGGCACGGTTATACCTTTTTGAAAGGAGGATGGTAATAATAATAAAATCTCAATTATAAACTGCAGTGCGCTTTTGCCAAGAGAGTTACTGGACATCCAGTAAATCGAAAATTAAGAGTGGCCATGATGTCTGTCTAATTTAGACCAGGTACTTATTAAGTGATGAATTCTATTGAATTATCTAAAATTTTATAAGTAGGTGTGAGATACAGTATTAGTGATAAATAATTGTAATTTTCTCGTTGAAGAATCATGTTATTGATAACCGAATACTCGATAAAACCGACATACATCCATTTTGTGTTCTCTTCACGACCGATAATCCTAAATTCGAAACATCTTGTTTTATCTCTTCAACAAAAAAAATTCCTAATAATCTACTTCAATGAATTTAATGCTTCATGATGCCTAAGCTATTAAAATAAGAGACTACTAGATCAATGTCAGCCAATAATGCAGAGTATAAAACGCGTTACGACTCTTTGAACTGTTTTCCCGTGATATATAGCCTATTCTCAACCACAAGATGAGTCATTTAAAGTGTAATAAGACCACTCATCTACTGTAGGTGCAATATTTGTATTCACTATGAACGATTTCAAATAATATACGGTTATGTCCAGAGAAACAAGAATTATTTATAAATATTTTTTTTAAAACAACAACTACGTATCAATTGTGAATGACGTCTTCGAATCTTTGCAAAAAGTAGGAACCCCAATTGATATTATTCTAGAAATGCTAATCCATTGATGTATTGGGATTTCAAATTAAGTATGCATCGCTACCGGCGGGGACAGATGGAGTAAAATCTACCACATTAATTTATAACCTCACTTTTTGTTTCATCGATTTCATTGTTTACTTTGTTTATCTCGAGCTTAGAGTATTTGTATAGTCTCACCGTACACTAACTACCGACAAGTAAATTCACTTCGTCGATTTTTGGGTTACCGAAAATTTCCCTACCCCTCCTATCGTCTGGCGAGTTCTGGCTAGTTTGAAGTATTGAATGTTGTATTATGATAGCAGACGTCTAAGGCGCCAGAGAAAAGATGTACCAACATTTTCAAACGTTCCGACGCAAGTGATTTTACTTGTCGGTAGTTAGTGTACGGTAATAGTTTAGTCCCTTTGAACGTTGTTAAAACTGTGATTCTGATGACTTTTACCTTTTATTAACGTTTATTGAAATATGATAATTATTGCTGTGAGGATCAGTGTTAAGGCACAGATTATAAAGAGAACAGATACGAAAGCTTGACAGAGAACAGTAAAAAGAGAGAGAGATGGGTGGACATACCCATTTAAATGCCCATCGTCTTATGTCGACTCCGTTCTTCGGGCTGCTTCGCGAAATTTGTCAACAGGGTTGTCAATTTGCATAATATTTCCTTCAATTTACGATCATAGGTCAAATATTTTAAAGCATTTTTTTAAGTGTGATAGTTATACAGATACAAATATTCCACAATTACTTGTTTTAAATCAATTTTATTAACATTAAAAGAATTATACAATTAAAAAGATTATAATGTATAAAAATCATACTATAAATATATACTTTTTTCACAAACCACATCCTTGGCAACCATGCACAATAACGGTGACGGCTAACCTAACCTAACATAATCAAAACGTCAAAACATGCTCAAAATCACTTGTAATCTGTGCTCAAAATTCATAACGCCACTTTTGGTTGCTTAATTGTTTGAAGGTGTTCAATCGGCGATATTAATTGTGTTATTTGACTAATCGATTGTGCGTTGTGGTAATATTAACTATGAAAATATAGTGGTATAAATTATTATTTTTATAAAATGAATAAACATCACTGCGAAGTGTATTTTTCATACAGAGACTGTCCAAATAAATTTTATTCGGAAAGAAAAATAAAGTTCATTCGACTTCCAAGGGATGAGAGTATATAATTTAATATCCCGGCCTATGATAAAAGAGATTTTAAAGTTTTTGATATTATTAACTTTGGTGCTACAAATTATTATCAAAATTCTCCCTTGCATATGTGTATATTGTATTACCTTTGATAATAAATAAATCAGGAATTATTTGTACTTTAAAATTTGGTTGATTTTTGTAATTATTTGTGTTATCCAAAAATGTATTCATTAATTAATTCTCCCAAGAGTAATGACTATTTATAACAAATCATAGGAATGTACATATAGGTATTTATTGAATACATAAATATATATTCGATTATGATTATTGCTTTAATTCATAGGGCAGTTTCGAAGATTTAGTGGAAACTTCCAAAAAAACTAGATCCGGCACTAGAAATTGTTATTGTCCCTAAGTCAACAGTGCAATTTGTTAAGAAATTCAGAAAATATTTCAAACTGGCAACATTGCGGCCATACCGAGTTAAAGGTCCAGGGTCATTGACGACGGAGCTGAAAATCGTTTGATGTTTTACCGGAATTCGTATCTGTTCTCTTTATAATTTGTGGTTAAGGTGTTACTAGTTTGGTACAGAGTTAGAGCAAATCTTGTGATATCATACTTCAATCGTCTTCTCACAAACGAACACAAATGGCCCAATCAAAATTGAGGTTATTGGAAATCATGAGGTATTTTGGAGGAAACGAAAGTTCTCTGTGCGTAGTGGAAGAAGAAGAGGTCCTAAATGCAGTCCATATAATACTTATATAGAAAGACTGAATGGAACTTTTAAGTGACAAAAGTGTGTGCTCTCTGTCTCCAGACAACCGCCCTCATCAAGTGAATTGAGAACTCAAAATTACAGACGGGTACATGAAAATTATGCAAATTTTTGGTTCTTGCAAAGCAGGAGCTGGTGGCCGATGTAAACACATTTAAGCTTTTTCGTTTAACCAGGTAGGTCAAAGTGAATTTATTATTCAATTTTCATTTTTCTCGGGAAATCAATGAAAAGTTGATATATTCCAGTGTCTCTTCTGGCCACAGAACAATAATCATTATTAGACGACATTAAAAGAGCGGAGGGGTTGCTTTGCCTTTAAAAAGAACTAACAGCTAGTAAAATATAACAATAACGAAGAAGATCAAATAAAAACAGTTTACAAAAAGGCACTAAATTAATTAAAATAAATTTGTAAACAAACGTTACGAAGCTGTGGATAGGAAACAATGTGGCAGAGACTAGTTTACATTAGAGCCACCAGAGTGCGTATTGCTACTCTTGAAATGCCAATAGTTGATATCAACAGTTGATTGGTCGTTTTTGGAAGTATTCAGTGACTTTCGTAATGCTTGTAGATATTTTTGAAGGTAAGCTATATAATATTTTTTCACTACTAGCTTTTTAAATATTTTAGAGGATCCAGGGATAGAAGTTCCAAAAAAAACATAACCAGGACATTGTCTTCAACATATATGCTGCTTGAAATTACCTATAATTATTTGAATTCGCGCTCAACCAAAAATGACTGATGACATAAGAAGTGCGTTCATAATCTATGGATTAGGTGAGGAGTGGAAACAGATAGTGTACGTATCAGTGAGACGACGAGGTGAACGTTTCTTGTGGTGAGTTTGTGAAAGCTGTGGTGTAGAGTGTAAAGTATATATTTAGTGTTTTATAGACGCTAACCAACGTTTAGTAGAATTTTTAGATGCGGTCGTATAATTGGCTCTGTTTATTCGTTGCACTTAATATTGGTGATTATAAACTACAGAAATATTGGTATTTTATTGCTGTGTGTTAGAATTGTGATAGCAACAATAAAGAAGATTATATGCACCGTATTTCCATTAAATATCCATTGGAAATGATATTTTAGCATTGAAATAGTGTATAATGTCAATTATGTTCAATTTTTGTCTCAATTTTGGCCGGTAGTAGGAAAAATTGTATATACACCACAATGATGTAGACATTTATAAACCTCGCACCTTATTCTGCTCGAGATAGTTTTGGTGCTTGGTCAATAACTAGTGTTCGCCACCTTGGTGTATAATAATACTACTAGATCGTTGCTATACCAAGTATTCGACTCGGTGAAATATTATATTGTTTTATAAGGGCAGAAAATGAGCTTCAACAGATACCGATACCTTATCTGACTGTGAGGCACTGGACTCGAGCAGACAAACAATCTTCGGAGAAGCCAATGTGCCACCTGAAGTTTATGGCACACATCCAATGGACCTATATCATCTACTCGAAGGTACGGGGATAACTGGATGGGTGGACCAAGAGCCTCCGCACAAGGGTTGTTTGGCATTCGATGTGGATGCGTCTCGAAGTCGAAACGTTTCTCCCTCCATTCTACTTCGTAGGTAATGTAACGTAGGTCCACCAACGGGTCGATTTGCGATAGGTAGTCGAATTGATTGCGTTGCGAGCGTCAGTCGAACCCTGCGAGCTGCTGAGAACGAGAAATTTCGAGTGTGACGATAGTTTCGCGTGCAATATGTAGTGAATGGCTGGAGATATAGCTTCCACTAGAGCAACGTAACACTCTTTCGACATTCTATAGAATGCTGAAAAAATTTTATCACTTTCCTGTAATTCTTTTGCAGCAACAAACAACCAACAATGAAAATTCCGCTCTATGTACGGATGTATCCATGGTTCTCCCTTCAGAGCCGTCCTTTCGCCGGTACCACCTCAGCCTCCTGGGCTTATTGTGGATACTCCTAGTTTTCTGACTACAACCTATTCAGCCAATCCGTTCTCTGTATTAGCTTATACAGGTTCTTAGCTGGTTGATTGTAGAAGTCTTCTGGAGTCATTTGGGTTCTACCATAAAGTTTCTGCCTTCTGTGGTCCAGCGACTCACAGTTGCATAGTATATGCAGAGCTGTTTCGGTATCCTTTTTGCATCTTCTGCATGTAAGGTCTCCGTTGTACAGCCCTATTTTGTTTAGGTGCTCCTTTGTGGGAAAGTGTCCCGTAAGTAGCCCCGTAGTGGTGCGCAGTTTGTTCCTGCTCATTGAGAGCAGTTCTTTCGCTACTTTTTCTGATGGTTTTTTTATGAATTTCTTCCCATGTATTTGCCCAGTCGTATTCTTCCAGTATTTCTTGTGTTGTTCTTTCAACCACCCTTTTAACCATGACCTGGTTAAGCATCTGGGGATGCCCACAGCAGGTTCGGGTCCGTTCATCAGAGTTGACGATCCTACTCTTGCGAGTTCGTCAGCTTTTTCATTGCCTGCGATTCCTTTATGACCTGGTACCCACTCCAGTGTTACACTGTTCCGAGTCGCCAGTCTTCTAAGTTCTTCGCCGCATTCCCATACTAGCCGAGATGTCACCCTATAGCTCTGAAGTGCTTTAAGGGCGGCTTGGCTGTCGCTGTAGATCCTGATCTGCCTGTTGTTGTAGGCTCTCATACTGTTAGCCCTTGCACACGCAAGTATTGCATAAACCTCTGCTTGGAATACAGAGGCGTATTTTCCTAGCGAGACGATTCCTTCATATTTGCTCGTCTTGCTGTATATGCCCGCTCCGGTGCCGAGTTCATTTTTAGATCCGTCTGTATACCAGATCAGTTCATTCACCCTACTAAGTGGTGGTGCGTTCTCTTCCTCAAGCTCCTTTAGATCTTTGATGACAATCTCGAAGTTCTTGCGAAAGATATATTTGGTAGTCATTTGGTCTGTTGGCATTTTGAAAATGTCATCACCCACCTGCCTTATCTCTGTGTGTCCTCTCCCATGTGCCACATCATGGTCTAGTGCTTTTTCCAGTCGGGTTAGTGCTGCCCTTGCTTCACACATTATGACATAATGTAGTGGAGGAAGGTCTAGCATTGTTTCCAGCGCCGCTGTAGGAGTAGTCCTCATTGCCCCTGTAATGCCAGTGCATGCAAGTCTTTGCACCTTGCTTAGTTTTAGCATAGCAGAGGATTGTCTGGTCTTTGGCCACCATACCAAAGATGCATATGTTATCCTGGGAATGACAACCATTTTGTATAGCCAGTGTACCATGCTGGGTCTTAGTCCCCATTTAATGCCGTAAGTACGTCTGGCAACCACGAAGGTCACCTCCGCTTTCTTGATCACGTGCTTGAGGTGTCGGTTCCAAGTTAAGCCTGGGTCTAGGATAACCCCAAGATATTTTACTTCATCCGACAGTCGTATTGGTTCACCTTGAAGCGTCAGAGGGCCAAGTCCTTCCCTTTTCCTTCTTCTGGTGAACGCAATTATCTGTGTTTTCGAAGGGCTAATACGTAGCCCTTCTTTTACAGTCCAGCCTGTTACTACATTTAAAGCCATCTGGAGTCTGTCTCTGGTTGTACTGTTGTATTTACCTTGGGATAGAATTACCAGGTCGTCTGCATATCCTATGGTGTTGAATCCTCCTCTGTGTAGGGTTCTGATGAGCCCGTCCATGACCAGGTTCCACAGCAGCGGGGATAGTACTCCCCCCTGCGGACAGCCCCTGGTTGCACATACGGTCATTGTTTCCCCCATCAGAGTTGATTCTATGAGCCTGCTTCTGAGCATGCAGTCTATCCACCTGCAGCTCGTGGCATCGATCCCTAAATTCCTCGTCGCCTTAGCTATAGATTCATAGGAGGTGTTGTCAAAAGCTCCTTCTATATCAAGAAAGGCTGCCAGCAGCACCTCTTTGTTTTCCAGCACGTATTCAGCCCTTTTTATGAGTTGATGTAATGCTGTTTCGGTTGATTTTCCCTCTCTGTATGCATATTGATCTCGGTGTATTGGTCTTGTAGCCATTATACCATCTCTAATATGTCTGTCGAGAAGTTTCTCAAGAGTCTTTAGCAAAAATGACATTAGACTGATAGGTCTCAGAGCTTTAGCCGTGTCCTGTCCAGATTTTCCTGGTTTTGGTATAAATGTAGCTCTGATGCGTTGCCAGGTTCTTGGAATATGCCCCAGAGCTAGGCTGGCTCTGAGCAGTTCACTTACCCTGTTGTGCAGTGTATTTCCTCCTTTTTGGAGTAGGATAGGATAAATCCCGGATGTATCCATAATCTCCGTTTCCTTTTTTTTATCCGACGGTACATATGAAAAATATCGTCCTCTTCATCACTTGAAGCACTCATTATAAAAAAGGACTGAACTTGATGGAACACATACGCGAACTGAGACATAAAAATCGCCCCGTGTACGGTTAACCTCCGATTGCCTCGCATGGTTCGTATGTGACGTTCATTCCGCTTCGACTTCGAGACGGATCCGCTTCGAGTGCCAATCGACCAGTGTGCGGAGGCTCTAAATATGAGAGTAGAGCCAATAGGCCGCATTGCTCCCGGCATCAGAACGGCTTCCAAAACACACAAAAAAGCCCGAGCCTATCAGAAGATCGTGCGAACGTGGCAAAGCGAGGGCAGTTGATAGTTGATAGATAGGGCTGCTGAAGCGTTTCCTGCATGTGTGACACACAACTACCGAATAAACAAAAATAGAGAAATACAAAAACAAAACTTTGACATACCCTAGCACTCAATTGAAAAATTCGCGTGAAACGTCAAAGTAATTGAGTAACAGATGGTGAAAAGCTTCTTGGAAAATCTTGGTGTTATGAATGTTCCTCCCTTGGGCTGATAAAACAATATTTTCCGCCCCATTTTTCGTATTCATATAATTGCTTTTCCGGTGAAGTAGGTGGAAATAGTATATTAAAGTATAAGTGGATACTAAGGTCTTTAAAACACGCGCGATTTTTGGAGCACGACGGCGAAGCCGGAGTGCTCGAAATAGAGCAAATGTTTTAAAGACCAGTTGTCCACGAATACTTTACGATATTTTTTTTATTGGTGCACTTTGAAATTATAAATACCGATCTATAACTACTACAACAACAAGAAATGGAAATCATAGATGGAAACGTCAACTAAATGTCAAATGGTTGAATTCGTGACGTATATAATGTACACCTTGCGTTGTCATGGAAATGAGAAAAACATAAATTAATTTGTATTTTGATGAAAGTTCAACCTTATTGAATTCTGTGAATGTCAATAGTATTAATTTAAATACCATTTCCTAAGATTTGAAAAATGGAAAAATTAATTTTTCAAACAATACCAACGGCACTTTCCATTTTAATTTATAAATTTGACATTGTTAAATATCGTTCGAATAAAAGTTTTTACGTTACAAACTACTCCTGTCAGATCAATAATAAAAAAATTGACATTTAGACATGATTTGGACCATAGATTTAGACTTCGTTTCCCGAGTTGTTGATGTTGCCACGGTAACTTTAAATCACGCGCGTGCTAAAAAGTTCGATTTAAACACGCTGAGGCGTGCTTTAAATAGGTAAAATGGTTCACCAATAAAAAAAACATTTATTCTTCTTGGCTCAAAAATAGTATTATGGAAAAAAAATTGGACCATCTATATGGAAAAACGATCTATACGGGAAAACGATATACAGGGTGTCCCACGAGGTTTTGGCCACTATATATCTCTAAAACTAGTTGAACTACGATATGGAAATATGGCACTTATAAACCGTACGTAGTAGTACATAATTTAAGCAATCAGCTACTTTGCTACAATGTCACGTTTCGAGTCACGTGGTATAATTTTTAGACAACCTGTATATTGTTCCACTGCTCTGAAGGTCTCTCTTATACTAATTCGGCGATACCTATTATTTTTGTGTTAGGTACTTTAGAAACGACAAATTAATTTTTATTTGAAAAACAACAACTCATTTTGCTCAGCGAGTAACGTCACATCTGAATGTGTATTTCCAAGACAGATGGATTGGGAGAAATGGTACAATACATTGGCCGGCTCGTTCACCAGATATAATCCCGTTAGATTTTTATCTTTGGGGATATTTGGAAGGATTAGTTTATGTTACAGCTCCTAA
>CAJUYG010000842.1:722-64893 GCA_910591675.1 Galerucella calmariensis | reverse complement strand
GCTGAAACTATCGGAAAAACACAATGTGGCGTTATTTTGTCAAATAACGCACAATTTCACGTAATTACAGTCCAAAACGGTCAACTGAGCTCGAAATCACTTAAAGCCAATCACTAAAAAGTACACAAGATGACTATTTGTTGCACAAAACAACTAAAATATACTTTAAAACAAAAGTTAGCGAACAACTGCACCATTAATCATCCTATTTCACTCAAATACACACAAAAACACACAAGAGCACTTGCAATATAGCATAAGCAATCATTTATACATGAATTAAATTGTCCACTTAAAATTCAAAACAAAATTGCAAATTATGTTCAGCCACCTGTATAATATTATAATTATTCGTATATTATTATTGTGACCAATTTTTGTTTTGTGGTAAATTTGATAGTTAAAATTAAAACAGTAAAAGTTTACCAACAGCTAATTAGGTATGTGTAAACAAGCGCGTTCTACATCTCATTAGAAACAGACACGAGACCGGAAATTAACCACTGAGCATCTGCAGTGATAGTTATTACTTATTATCCTTCTTATTAATGTGAAAAATGAGAGTATTTATCATAACAACGCGCAGTAATTTCCAAAAGCTATTTATTTTTATGTCGATTATAATATTAAATGAATTGAAATCAACTAGGTATTTCGAAACATTAATTATTATTTGAAAAAAAAAATACTTAATTAAAGGTAATACACCTGTCGGAATATAAATGTTATGTACTTGTAATAACACTGCGCAATATGAATCAAACTCGAATTATTTTATTTTGTGAATCGAATTTAAAAAAAAGTTCGTTCGTCGATCATGTTTTCTAATTAAGTTCAATTCAATGCATGTAAGAGCTTTAGAAGTGAATGTTTTTGATTTGCAAGACTTACAACTACTGATATTAAATGAAAACAGTGCCAGAAATAAAAAATTATGGGCAAATGTGTGGAACCAAGTAAATATCTCTGGAATTATTAGACATCAAAATGAATGTCGATTTTAAAATTTGCAATATATCGCGCGGGTTCAAAGGTCACTGGCTATATATATATATCAAATCAGAATACACAGAGGTTACCAAAATGTGAGATTACAAATATACCCGGAGAAAATAAGAATGGTTGATGTTTCCTGCACACTGGTTGACGAATTTCCGCTTATTCATTCATTCTTGAAATAATCTATCAGATTGAGTACCATTTTTTTTGCTTGAGGATGCAAAATTCCGGAAAATTGCTTATTATTATTTATATTGTCACTTTGAATTGCGAAAGTGACATATTTGAGATTTAAATAAAAACTTCGCTGGTAAAAGACTTTTTAGAATCGCTGAAAACTAAATACATATCCTTTTTTCTCCCGTCAAAATCGCATAAGTCTGTCTTATTCAACTTACGGATTTTATTTGGAAGTTGTGATTAAACGCAATAAAAGGAAACAAAAACGGTGAGTATGTCTTTGTTCTGCTATATCTAATTTATATATCTCCTTAAAGGAACATAACTTTCCTCTTCCACTGAATATTAGTTCTCTCCTGGCATGCACAGAAAAAGCTACTTTAGATTCTATAATAAACTTCATTAAGCAAGCAAAAATAGATCTTTAACCTAGACACATTTAATAGAGAGCAATAAAAAAGTTCTGTGGCCAATAGCCTTCAGCTGAGGCCATCCCTGCTTCCACACACACACACACACACATGTCTTTGTTGAAGACTGCATTTGACTATATCAACATATTGCATATTTATTCGCTAATAATAAAATTACTGGCTCACGGAAAACACACCCCGTATATCGGAAACTAGTCATGGGACGCTTTTGGTGAAGAAGTCGAGTACAACATCATATCCAAAATTTATAAGATTTGACTGAAGATTTAAGAAAAGTGCGGGATCCTTTGCAACCAATATCTACATATTCGGATAAAATATCTCAAAATGTCTCAAAATTATCTAGAAAATTCAAGTTTCAATGTCAATTAATATTAATTTACGTTTCCAAATCTATTAACTTTTTATTTTATACATTTTATTTCATGTAAATAATAAATAGAGAAAAAAAGACTTGGGGTATTTCTCCGGCTATATATATCAAGTTTCACTTTCTCGCAACAAAAATTACTAATATAAGTACAAAACTCCATTTGGAATAATTATATTCAAATTTCTAACGCTATATGTATTCGTCATAATTACTGGCCGATTATAAATTCTACAAAATTTCTCGGAACCTTCGTGTAAAGTGGTACTATAATGTTGCCACGATTGCTCCTTTGGGCATTTTTTTTCTCCACTTCGACGTAGTATCATATTCAAATTTTTCAAAACGGAATTGCAGATTTTCATTGTCTGGGCTAAAATTATGCACGTGCTTAACGCCCCCGAGCTTAGGAGTTTATTTCGTCCAGGTATACATAACCACGTATTAAGGCAATTATTTCAAAGCCATTTATAGTCAAAGATCTTAAATGGAAATTTAAACGGCGTAATTTTCATGCTAAACGAGATATATTATAGAGAGTTGAACCTGTAATTCGAAAACAAATACTTTTTGTTTGAGTGTGTAATTTTATTTTTCGTATGATTCATGTATTTAAAATGGAAACATTTGAAGAAATCGGACAAAAGTGAGGATAATATACGTGAAATAAATCAAAGAAAATGTGAAAAAGGCGCTAAAAGACACAAATATGTGACACTGTTATTAAAAGAGTAGATTAGTGTTCAACGTGCTAGAAAAAGAAAGTCATCAATAAGTGATAGTAGAGAATATAAATCAATAATAATAAAATGAAAAGGTTATAGATATCACTGAATTATTATAATGATTCTAACGCTTTAAAAGTTTTGAAAAATATTTTTCATAAACAGTGACCACCCAACTAAGAAGCGACAACTACTTCCCGGGCTAAAGGGTCCGACAGCTATTGAATCAAACTAAAAAGTCAAACAGGGTTTAAATTTTGGTTTAGGATTGGAGGTGAAGATGTCGCAATTGTTACCATTTTTACACTTCCGTTACTGGGAGACATGTATTGATTGTGTCTTTTTCAGTCCGGGATTAAGCTCTTAGAGCTCTCAAGCGGAGAACATATGCCTTGTACTGATGAGGCGCAAATACGCCCTTCTAATAACAGCAAACCAGGATGGTTGGTGTTAAATATCTTGTAGATATGCCAACCACGTTTGACTTTGAAGTGTACACACGGAAAAAAAGAATCGTTGTATCAAGTAAAATTTATTTGGATCAATTAAATTAAAGTGTCATATATGCACGACAAAATATTATTTTGGAGTAATTAAAATAATTTCTTGGTTTCAATGCAAGTTGAAGTATTGATGCAACTAACTGTTTGTTGACTGAACCAAATATTTAGTCAACTGGACCATTTTCATAAATTATTTTGATAACATTATTGCTTCAACATAGTCAATATTTTGTTGAATTGAATCTGAAAATGATCAAATCAATTGAGAAAAATAATGATTTAGTCAATTACTTTTTGTTAAACAAATTATAATAAATGATCTAATGAACAAACGTTATCATCATATCAATTTTTTTTGCTTGGTTCGAAACAAATTTTGGATTCAGTTGAAGAATTATGTTGTTAAATTGAAAAACAAAATTTCTAAATCAACGAAATTCATAAGCAAATCAAGAAAATTAATTGCTTGCGTTAATTTTGAGAATTTATCCGATAAATTAAATATTTTAGTTGAAAAGTATAATATGTTGATTGAACTTGAAATGCAATCAGTTTGATCAACTGATTGCTAATTTTAATATAAAAATTAAGTTGACATAACATACTGAGTGCTATAAAAATGAAAAGTTAAATATACTTCATAGCATTTTATTTAAAAAGAAAAAACAATAACAAAATAAAATATTAATTTTCTAAAACATAAAATCAAACTTCCACTAACTGCATTTCTTTTCAACCCCAATAACTTTTCCATAAATTGGAACCAATCCACTTGCAAATTCACTATAAAGGTATCAGGGAAAATCAAATCAAAATATATGTTGATCTACAAAGAAGTCATAAAAAAAATAAATAGAGTTTAATGAATGTTCTAAGCAAGCATGAAGGAAATTCTTGAATTTTCCAATATAAATATACGAAATGCAGCCCCAATGAATGTATCACATGTCCCTTTCTCAAACACTGAATTTAGGTAGCACTACTATTACGCTTAGAATTAACAATTTGCAAGTTAATGATGATGAATATAAGAAATTTAAAGTGAAGGTAATGACACATTACCTTACATTTCCAATTAGGTAGGTTAGGTTAGGTAGGATCATAGCAAAGTACCGTAACTTTGTAAAAAATACATTAGGTACTTACTGTTTAAAACCAGGTTTAATCTCAGTTTAAATTCATGTTCCGTTTAGAATGTGATGTATGCGATTTAAAATACAACTGATACAAGACAAACTACCTCTCATCTTAAAACAAAAATGAACATTTTTTCGGAAGAAACGAGATAATATAATATTTGTAAATAGAATACATAATTATATTTACCTGAATAATCCGCTAATCCAGAACAATTTCCAGACAACAGGTTATCACTCACCTAACGATCTAACTCCTATTTTAGAACAATATAAAATGAAGAATGAAGTGAAAACGTTTTGATAGATAAAAACAGGACAATCTACTAAGCAAGAACATTTTGAATGAATCAGATAATCAGTCGATACAAATATGAAATTATTCCGATTGAACTATTGCATCTATTGAAACAAACAATAATAAATAGTTCAAATTGACTGTTGAAATTCGTTACTTCAGTGATTTTAAGTTCCAAACCAATTCATTTTTTGTTTTAAACAATATAGTGTACGTGCTTGATTGAAAAGCAAATATTTAGGTTGAATTAATATTATTACTCGCTTAAAAGGACTTGAAGAATGCTTCATTTGAAAAAAAATATTTTAAACCGAGCGAATTCACTTGTTTAAGTCAACCAAATATTATATTCGAGTTAATAATATTATTCGCTTAAAGTAAGTTAAAATATATTCCATTTGACAAGTGTATGTTTGAATCAACCGTGTTCATTTGTTTGATTTGAATGAATCATTTTTTTGAGATAATATTATAATAATTTGATGTAAATTAGGAAATACTTGACTTGATAAGTCCATTTTTGGTTCAAGAAATTTCTAGGATTAGGTCGACAATTCCATTTTGTTTCGGCAATTTTAATATTTCCTTGGACGAATACATTCAGTATTTGATATGAATGGAATTTAATCGAGTTAATCAAATAAAAGTGACTAAATAAATTTAGTTGATATAACAAATATTTTTTTTCCGCGCACGAAAAAATGGATGCAATCCTTTCTAGAATATAATAGGAATCATATAGGAATGTTCATTTTGTATTAATTAGGCTGTCATATGCAGCATGGAGACCATATATGAGCACAAACTCTGTATATAAATAGTGTCCGTCGGAAGGTGGCGCTAGTATAGCCAAAGGATCGAGAGTTTTCAGAAGAGTGACGGCGTGGTGAATTATTTAAGGCTGTGTAAATGGAGAGGGTTTGTTTATTTGCATCAGGTTATATTGTATGCTTGGTTTTAGCAAATTTCGAGGAAG
Source organism: Galerucella calmariensis (assembly GCA_910591675.1). Taxonomy (NCBI): domain Eukaryota; kingdom Metazoa; phylum Arthropoda; class Insecta; order Coleoptera; family Chrysomelidae; genus Galerucella; species Galerucella calmariensis. The sequence continues at coordinate 59,272 of CAJUYG010000842.1, read as the reverse complement.
AAATAGGTAGAGGGGTTTGGCTTTGTGTGGTTGACGGTAAGTTTCTTCAATATCATCAGACAATTTTGTTGCAATTGGTAAAATTCCCGATACAAAGTTAAAAAAAATAAAAATTCCAGATAGATTGTATAAATAATGCATCATGAATTATTATATTATGTACTAGTTGATAGTGGGTATTGTATTTAGTGATTGATTGATCATAATTGGTACTACTAAGTATGCAGTCTGTAATAAGCCTTAAAAGTATGTTGTGTTTGGGTTTAGTTCTGATTAAAGTAACTAAATATTTCTGTCGGTAAAGTCAACTTATTAAATTCGGGTTTTTGACGATAGCAAAGGTAGAAGATAGCGTGAAGACTTTTTTTGGTGAGAGAACTTTAACTCGTTTAGGTCGTTTTGGCTTCCTTTTCGGAAGAGGGTATGTATTTTCTAATCATCCTCGCAAGTTTAGCATTATTATCAAAAATTAATTAATTTTAGGATTTGTAAGAGCCTGCTATACGTATGATTGAAAGTATTTCGGTTTAGAGTTAGAATTTTCTTGTTAGTCACTGGGCGAAGCTAGCTTATACTATGATTCTGTTGAGGATTTAATCACATTTTAACTTCTCATAATTGTTGGGGTTCCTGGACGAAGCCAGTGTGAGGTTTAATATGTATGTGGGCTGAACCAGGCCTTTGACTTTCCTAGAAGAAGATTGCTAGGAGGTGAAGAACCACCCCTTGTTGGGTGATATTATCGCTTTGTGCTTGTCATCCAGTTAACTACTTTTTTGACCTTGACATTGGACGGAAACCAACTCCTTTTATGTCGGGAATCCGTACCGAGCACTCACCAAACTTTCATCATAAAGAAAACCACCCTCAGTTGTGACTTCGATCGACAGTGTCTCTACTACAGGGTAAAATACAATAAAAATAATGAACATAAGGTTAGTGTAAATATATTCCAGTATTTTTGGATCACATTTCATAATTTTTATCTTTAAATATTGAAATACACGTCAAATTTGTCGGGTTATATAATTTCATGGCTTATAAAAACTATCGACTGGCATTATTTTCATAAAGTTTGGGTTTAACCTTTAATAAAGACCATTTTCAAGTTCTGTTGTGAGTTTTTGGGCAAGCTTTGCCTAAAGATAGTCATAAGAAGGTCTTTAAAATTAAAAATTTTATTGTGCTGTGAGTAGGAAAAATGTTAATACAAGTTATGATCATTCATATATAAAACCATACCATTTTGTACTAAACTAGATAGTATTTAAATAATTGAAACATTGAATTTATCTTTTTACTTTGTACCTATTTAAATACGCTATTGTCTGCGTTTGCATCCAGCCCCATTTTTTTTCAATGAATTATTCTTTATTTCTTTTTGTGTTAAAGGGAAGATTTTTGTAGGTATTTGAAACTTGTAGATTACATAAATATCCATAAGAACGTTGAAAGATGCTGGTTCTTTCAACTTAAATCTTCCCTATTCTTAGAATCTTAATCAAAATCAGGTTTGCGCCCTTTTAGTCTTAAGTTCAATTAAATAACAGTTTTCCCCCCAGAATTCATGTTAGTTTTTCGACGAAGAACTGCCAGGTTACAGTTTGCAAAGGGAAGTTAATAATCTAGCTCCCCTAACAAGAACGCATTTTAATCAAAGTAAACTTGTTAAACTGTATGTTGTTTCTATCGCTTAACAACAACATCAGATAAGCGTTATAGATACTAACGAAAACGATGAATCAATTTTACACTACTACATGTTGTGTGAATAACTCGTCTTAGGGGTTTTTTGGGACAATAAATTGACTGGCACATCTTGTTTTGTATAAAATAATTTTTTCACCTTCAAATAGAGCCACGAAATTTTCAAAAATCCACTTTTCAAAATAAAAGATACTCATAACTCGAATAATTGGAAAGATACAACGTTCCAGTCTTCACCAATCGATTCAGTGGAAAATTTCACCCAAATTAGTAGATTTTGAGTGGATGATTCCAAACAATAAGGGAAATGGCGGACAGCAGTTTATATCCCTAAACATTTCCATGCCTACCCCTCAAAATTTTCACTAGTAATACCACCAGAGGTCAAAAAATTTCCGGATTTAATTTGTGTATATTTGTGTGTATTCAGTAAGAAAATTCCACACCAAATGTGTTCCCAACAACATCAATTTTCGTCTTTATCAAGTTCTTGCAAAACAGGTTTTGTCAACTTGATTATTCAGTTACCATGGCAACTCAGTGAAACTCTAAACCACTCTAAACTAGAAATTATTTCTCTCAAAAATTTGTCAAAACAGCACGACGTAGAAAAATGTCTCGCCTCTGTCAAGAAAGTAAAGAAAATAGTCGCCAGAATATTAAGCAGTTGACACCAGCGAATACTAGGAAATCGAAGGCAAGTGTATGGAAGCAGTTTATAAACTTTTGCACAGAAAAAGCGTATGATTTCGACAGAGCGGATATACCTGTGGAAGAACTGGCGCTCATTCTTGAAGACTTCAACATGCGAAAAAAGAACTCCGAAGACTACAAGGAGAGTGTTATCAAAGTGGAATCAGAGTGGAATTCTACAGCTAAGCAGTTGCAGGAATATTTTTTCGGAAGGTATAATCGAAAATTTAATCCATTCTCTGACATAGAATTTGTCAACGCAAGAGCTGCAAAAAAAGTTTAGCGTTGGAAGCTACAAATAGCAAATAGCAGACGAATTTATAAAGATTATTGAGCTTTGGGTCGAAAACACTCCGGAAGGATTGCAAAGAAAGTTGTTTCACATTGCTGCTCATGAATTGGACTGGAGAGTAAATGAAGGAGCGGCAGCAACAATAGAATATTTTGTGGAGGAAATTGACAATCAAGGGAAACCAACAGGACGCATTGAGTATAACCCGGTTTTCTCCAAGACCACTCAAGGCGTTTCAAAAAGAATGGCCGACAGTAAGTGGCTTGTACCGAATACAGTCAATGAAGAATTATGCCCAGTAAGACTGTTCAAAAAACTGATAAGCAAGCGAGACCAACTCATCAAAACGAATCGTTTATTTTTAACTCCAAATCCAAACTGGCACCACCCCAATTCCAAAGGTTGGTACAAGAACAGCCTGGTTAGTCACAATACAATATCTTCCTGGTTCAAATCGGCGGCATCAGTGATTGGAATCGATTTCAACAAGATCAAGATAACAAATCATTCTGCGAGGGCCACTGCTGTTTCATTTCTAGCCAAAACGGGAATTGGAGAACAGCAATTAATTAAAATAACAGAGCATGGTAGCAGTCACTCCATAAAACCATATCTGCAAATTGACTCGGACCATCATCAGGATATAATTGACGCAATGAGGTCTGCTTCAACTTCTGCAGGGACAGTCCAAGAATCTCTAAATCAAGAGCAAGCAACTTCGAATCAAACTGCCATAGTATACAATAATTGCGTTTTTAATATAAACATCAATCATAATGGTCCATGAATTCAGAAAACATTTAAGCTTTTTGTTGAAATTAATCAAAATTAGTATGTAAACAAATAAAAATTAGATTGTCAAAAAAAATATTCTGTCATTATAAACGTCAAAAAAATTTCCAGTATAATTCGCTGTTGGGTACCCACCAAGAAAACATTTCCGATAAAATTCATCCATTGCTATGGGGATCTGACAGAAATACACGTTCTGATTGGTTAAAAATCACAAGTGTGGAATGTTCGAGGGTAATATCCCTATTCCGGAAAAATTTGAAAAAACGATTTTCTTAGTGATTTGTTTTAACAAAAAGCAGGAGCGAGAGAATGCTTTTTGTTGAAACAGATTACTTAGAAACGAGTGTTCCAATTTTTCCACAGGAAAAATTAAAAGCACGAGGGATATTTGGTAAGATTATTTTCTGACTTGAATAAACATTTCATTTTAATACACACAGTTCTTTATAATGTAACTCCAACAACCACCTTCTGATTAGTACGTGAACTTTCGTGAACTTATTCATGTACGAATCAAACGTTCGAGAACTTACGCGAGCCTGTACGTGAATTAATCCATGAACATCATACTCTATGCATTGTTGGAACGATTCTACGACTCATTTTTAAACCACTTTCAGGAACTTTATTACAACCCTATAAGTTCACGTTTTATTTATGTATGATTTACGTTTATTCACCATTACCTAACCTTAAAACATCAACTGACAGTTTGGACGAACGGTTCTACCTTAGATTCCTTGTCTAAGGGTTCTACATCCAAATCTCTGATGAAAATGGTCGTTCGCCGACACGTTCATGAACGTGTCCAGTTTTTGTTGGAACGCATTTTTATCAGTCCGTGGAATTGTCAGAACTTGTTGGAACAGAAATTTTGTTATGCGCATGATCGTGACGTTCATGTACGCATCATTTCGCTTAGTTGTAACCATGTTGTAACAAACCTAAAGTCTTCCCCATTAGCTTTACAACTGTCAATTTAGCTGTCAGCAGTTTTTTCGATTTTTTTCCGGAAAAAACTACTCACAGCTGAGTTGACAGTTGTCAAATAATTTTTTCACTTGAAATTTATATTTAACATACCAATTCTTGATAGCGGTTGGTCAAAATTAATAGGAAGTTTGATTTCATAAAAAAATCATTTTTCCCCTCAGTCATGGAATTTTATAAAATCCACGTTTCAAAACTAAAGATATACTCATAGCTCGACTAATATGATAGATATAACGTTCTAGTCTCGATCAATGGATTCAGAGGAAAATTCTACATATTTCACTGGATTTTGAGTCGATAACTTGGAAAAATAAGGGAGCAGGAAGCAGTTTATATCGTGAAATATTTCCATACCCCTTGCTTCAAAATTTTCGACAAAAAAATATGTTGGAAAATAGCTTAAGACTCGTTTGATCTGGAGGGGTTTTTGGGGACGAGAAATTGACTGGCACAGTTTAATATTGGATAATATCATTTTTCTCCTTCAAATAGAGTCATGAAATCTTGGAAAATCCACTTTACAAAACAAAAGATACTCATAACTCAACTAATTGGAAAGATAGAGCGTTCTAGTCTTCAACAATAGATTCAATGGAAAATTTTACATAGCTTAGTGGATGCTGAGTCGAGTTAGCAGAAAGCAGTGAGGACCTGACCATAGTGAAATTGAGATTAAAAAAGATTGATTTAATGGCACAAACTTTTTTTTTATTTCAAGTGGTTATTTTAATACAAATTGAGATGTATTTGGGCTAGTTTCCGTCACTATTGTATAAATAATCGTATTCCAAAATGAACTACAAGTAGCTAATATGTATACAGATCTCATTATCGATAAAATCGAACTATTTGTTATGAAATAGAAATAGGTATCCAACTGATATCTAATCTTTTATCAAAATGTTATTTATTAATAGATATTACATATCGAGTCGGAAGTCTTTAAGACAAAGAAGCACCTGCACAGTATTAATATACGTCTGTCCATTTCGACATTCAATACTTGAAAAGAACATATTTTGTTTAAAATAATATCGTACGCTTCGAAGCCGATACGATTTTTTATTTTTAATGTTCCGAATCTTCATTCAAACTGTGCAGAAACAAAAAGTTTTTGGATGTTTTAAAATAGAGCGCAAATATTTCATTGTTAAGTGATAGATGAGTAGAATGGCTCTGAAAATACTGTTTTTAAAATTTAAAATTTTGTGTTAAAAAAAAACGTTTCCAAAATTTGGTACAGGATATCGATTGTTAAAATGTCTGGGAAATGTTTATTATAATTTATATGGGTTTCATGTTGATAATAAACATATTATACTTAAAAATATTTTCCAGTAAAATTGTCGTATTCAGTGAGGCATGTTACCAATAAATATAGATTTATAATAATTAGAACGCCTTACGAAATTTTTTAAAATAAAAAAAAACAATAGCCGTTCAACTGAGAAGAAACACCTACTTCTCGGGCTATATGCACCGACAGACATTGAATTACACTTAAAGTTGTGACGCGTTCCGCGAACACAGTAGCTGTTGCGATCACTCTTTGATTCCAACACTAAAGTAGGGTCGACCTTTTAAACTGTCGAAATTCAATAGACCATAAACTCATGGGTGCCGGTATATAAAAAACTTTTATTGTTTTTATCCTTTTGTAAACAAAAAAACCTAACTGATTTTAATTAAACACATTAATCTGATTTCAATATAAGTATTTAATAACAAAATCTAACTAATAAAAAATTAACAAATTATATATCATTTTTAGATTATAAAATCCAAAAACAACGAAAGAACAATAACTGTGACTTTACTCCTATAGACTATAACACACATACATATAATACTCATCAGGCCTGTCATTCACTCTTAATTGAAATGACTACAACTAAGCAAAATATTTTTCATACAATACCAAAATAATCAATTAAATTAAAAATTAGCAAAAACTATGAAATTATGTAAAGTAGACACTTTTTAATAATTTGTCTCTTTGATAAATTTGTTTGTGTTGACGAAGAGTAACAAAAATTAGAAAACCGCTTAGGTATCTTGAAATTGTTAGCAGAGCTGTAACAATCTTGAAATCCAATAAACTTTCATCCAATACGGTGCGGTGTGCCGGTTGACAAATATGTATGAGTTATTTACTCAATTTGAAGGCTCCTTTTAATTTCAGGTAACACTACTATCATAAGTAAGGTGGGAATGATTATTATTTTACAACATTTTTTGGGGGTGGGAGTTATTTCACAACATTTTTACTATTTTTTCAAAAACTTGACAACCTTTTCAGGGTTTTCTTTCAAAGTGACACTTTTCATCGTTAGACTACTTAGTTTTTAAGAAAATAAACAACTTTCATAATTTGACAGATGCCAAAATCAATATTAAAATGAGGTTATATTATTAACTTCCATAAATGTCATGATGACAACTAGCTAAAGGATGAAGTTGTACTATATAATTACACTTTAAACTGAAAAATTATATAATTTTCACAATTTTGGAACTACTCGTTAATGTTGGAGATACTCGTACTCCAACAGTAGCTTTCTCAAATAATATAGATTTCAACAAATTAAATTGTTTTATTTCATCATTTTATCAAGTAAAAGCCTCATCTATTCGATTTTAGAAAAAAACTTCACTACAGCGGCGAATCGAACAGCCATACTTCAGGTTTAACTTTTAAATTTCCCGTGCCCTTACGCCACTGGCTATTCTCTACGAGGTTTGAAGTATTGAATAGTGCTATGAAAATGGAATTCGACTTTTTCAAACATAACTATCAATTTTTTTATTAAACCAGAGCAAATTTTAGAGAATGAAGAGCGCACTTAGGCTTATTTTTTAACTACCTTTTCAAATCTGTCATTAGTTTCTATGATCGCTATTTGGTGAAAAAGTTGCTCGCGTTTGACAGTTTTGTACAGGAATCCCTATGTCGCATCTTAAATAGCACGGTCTATAATTACACTTTAAAAGTAGATTTTAACAAATTAAATTGCAAAATCATTTGTTTCAAAAATTTATTTTTCCTAATGGTAAACCATTTTACCTATTTAAAGCATGCCTCAGCGTGTTTGAATCGAACTTTCAAACACGCGCGTTTTTTAAAGTTACCATGGCAACATTAACAACTCGAGAAACGAAGTCTAAATGACAATTTTTTCATTATTGATCTGACAGGAGTACTTTGTAACGTCAAAACCTTCACTTGAATGATATTGAACAATTTCAATTTTATAAATGAAAATGGTAAGTACGGTTGGTATTGTTTGAGATATTAATATTTCGATTTGTCAAATCGGAGGAAATTGTATTTACCTGAATTAATAAATCTCACAGACAAAATGCAAATTAGTTTATGTTATTCTCATTTCCATGACAACGCAAGGTATACGTAGAATCACGAATTCGACCATTTTACATTATTAGTTCTTATTTCTATTTCTTGTTGTTGTAGAAGTAATAGATACAAGTATTTATAATTTCAAAGTGCACCAATCAAAAAAATAGCGTAACGTATTCGTGGATAACTGGTCTCTAAAACACTTGCTCTATTTCGCGAAAAATCGCGCGTGTCTTAAAAGTCCTTAATATCCACTTATACTTGAATATACTATATTAATAATGTACGGCGAAACATTTATGATCGTTTGGACACTGTTTAGCAGCAAACGGAGAACGATTTGGCTATTCAATTAGATAAATGAATTTTTAAAACCAATAAATTTGCTTCATTTTAAATCTGATATTTTTTAGAAAAAAATTGAAAAAGAACTAAAAACAAAAAGATGAAAATTTCACTACAGCGGCGAATCGAACAGCCATACTTCAGGTTCAACTTTTAAATTTCCCCTTCCCTAAAGTACCCAATAGTGGCATGAAAATGGAATTTGGCATTTTCCAACATAAATATCCATTTTTTATTAAAGATCAAATTTGAGATAATTAAGAGTGCATTAGAGCCTATTTTTTTGCGACCTTTCCAAATCTGTTATTATTTTCTATAAACGCTATTTGTTAAAAAAGTTTTGTACAGGAATCCCTATGTCGCATCTTATAAATAACAGTCAATAAGACTTTCCACAGAAGCTAATAAAAAAATGTGACTAATAAAAAAATGTTAGATCTCAGTAAAATGCTACTAGATTTGGGCACGTCGTAAATTAATATATATCAATTTATCATTATTAACTTGATTTGTCAGAAACTTTAAACACATATTAAGGACCGATATAATAAGTTCGTTTCAATATCTTGACTAAGATTATCAGGATTAACGATTAATTATTGTCTAATTCTTACATCCTAACCATTAGCAACTGACTAAGATAATAGCGTATTATACCTCATTTAAAAACCAGGAGGAGTGATTTGAATTTAAGTTGGCAATTCTGTAGACCTCTGATTGGTTAGATTCAGCCCAGTTTCACACAACACTTTTTAATATTGACATCAGCTGATAGTTTTCATTTTTGATAGTTCTGACAGATAAATAAATAAATATTGGATGAAAAACCAAAAATATTCTGAAGCAGTGGGTACATTATTACTTCACATTTTTTTAGTAGTAGTAGTAAAGTCGGTTTAGCTAGTATTAAGGGAATACTGAAGTAGAGGAACATTATATAGTGCAAAAAATATTGGTGGAATACCAGGACTATTGAAAAATTGTGATGAGTGAATAAAAAATGTCGTTCGAAGAACAAAAATGTTATCTGTGCTGGACAAAATTTTGCAAGCTTCAAAAAACGTTCAGACTTTCTTGAAACAAATTAAATTTATCTGTGTCACCTTTTGACGTGTCAAATGTAGGTACTATTTATTTGTTATATACATATTTGGGAAGAAATCGTCAAAGTTCATCGGAAGAACATGCCATGCAAGATATAAAACAGTATAGAGAAGAATGGGTTTGGTAGAAAAAACATTATTGGTTTTTGAAGTTAAAAAGAGGGAAGAAGGTATCTCTGAAATATTTTACACATTTTAGGGCTGGTAACCAAAAAATTCGTAGTCAGTGACCCAAAAAACATAGAGTAAGACCTAACCGAGGGGACGTTCAAATATACACTATCTTTTTATGTAGCATATCTGGCTTAATGCAAAATGCTTTCGGCCAACTTAACTTGTTTTTAAATCATGTTTCAATGCCATACCAAAATAAATGTCATAGAACATAATTTCATAAGATTCTTTTATTCTGTCTGGTCTGTCCTATTACATAGAAGAATTAGTAGTGATGAACATTTGATAGTCTGTCGGTATTGCTTATACTAGGAAAGGTAAGTCATGTATTTTATTGAGTATTTTAGGTGCTCTTAAACAGACAACGTGTTATATCGAGGCTAGTACTAGAGTGCCACCAAGATTTAGCTGACGCCTCGGCAGATAACAATATTATCCTGAGGTGGGTTAAAGGGCACGACAGGAGTAAAGGAAATCGCATTGCCGATTCTTTAGCCAGGGAAGCCGCTGGACTAAAAATTCTAGGACCCAGTGACACCTACGGCCTAACGACTTCGACAATTGTGGAACTAGCCAAACGTTACACCCATGCTCAATCCCTTAAGAGATGGGATGGAATCAAAGGATGCAGTCTTACCAGGATCACCCTTGGCGACCCTGCGAAGCTGGCGCCGAAAAAATATTTGGCGATGACCAGGAAAAACCTACGTTTAACAGTAGGACAGTAGGAGCAGTTTCTGACTGGCCACTGTCAACTAAGGGAACACCTCTATGCAGGATGTGTGAATAGGAAGATGAAACTGTCAGGCATGTCTTATGCGAGTGTCCGGAGTTATCGTCAATAAGAGAGTGTGTTCGGTGAGACTTGGCCTACACCTGCCGATATAAAGGAGATGTCTCCTAGTTACCTGTCCACCTTCCAGAGAAGGACAGGATGGACGATGACCCAGGAGGACAACTCCTCGGGAGGATGTACAATGAATCACATGTGGCCTAAGTGCTGTGAGCCTACACAAACCCTCCGTACTCTACAGATAGATACGTCATTAAAAGCATTTCCAAGCAATATACGACATGAATCAGATCAAAAACTAAAGGAATATCAAGATACAGATAGGTGCCCGAAGAATTATTCTCGATACTTTGTTTTAGGCGCCTTTCATACTGCAAGTTTGTACATATTTATGAATCAGCAGTTCTGTTTACTAACTTGAATCCACTCTTCAAGGTAAAAATTACAACAATCAACGATATTAATTGGTTGAATAAGGTTCAAACAATAAGATGGCCTTTCCAGTTTCAAGAAATATTGTATTGGTCAAAAGTAATTAACACTGCAAAACGTGATTTTCAAATGTCCATAAGAGAGACCTTTTCTTTTTCTTCACAAAAATATATTGTCCTGCTCGAAAAACCTATTTTTATGATTTTTTTTTGGGCGTAATCAGCGACCGAAAATACAGAAGAATACCGCAAAGTGACCAAAGGGAACTTAAAATATATGCTCATCCCCCCACCAGGCAGTCGGACTATATAGGACATTTTAGCTCCCGCTATCTCATCTCGGTAGGTAGGCAGGTACTCCATTTAAATTTCGTTCATATTTCACCGTCGTCTCGAACTAATGAATTTAAATAGCACAATTGAAAGGTGTATAAAATAGAAGTGATTTGCTTGTCAAAAAATCAACAAAATTTATACGTCTCATTAGTTTTAGTAATAACAAACAATGTGGGGGTTGGAGTTGCGCATACTAATTGTATGCGGGTAGAATTTAAAATGATGAGCATCATTCGAAAAAATTTGCATATCTAGAAAAAAGCAGACGGTGGAACGGTGCACCCCCTACGGTTCCATTCGAAGGCGTCACACCGGGAGTTTGATCGCGAGGATTGGACCATTAAATGAGCATTCCTTGGAAAAATTATACGAAATATAGAGCATGGGAAGATTGATTTAGGTGAAGATTGTATTATACAGGGCGAGCTACTAATTTTATTATTTCGTACATAATTTCATTTTATCGGGTGAATCTACATTGTTTAATTATAAACTGTTGTCTCGCATCCTAGCCTGAAACTTCCGCAAAAAATTATTCGCGATTGGGTCACTGAAAATATGCCAAAAGAGATTGAAACAAAAAATGCTGATTGACGTTGGAAAAAAAAATGATGGTAATTACTGCAGGTTCTTGCATAACTGACCGAATAAATTCGAAGGTAAACTAAGCCAGTTCGCAGGACTTTGTTACCTAATGAAACTTGAAAAAAAATTTTATTTTCAACAGAACTAGTAAAAAGAAAAACTATCTTAGGGCGCCACTAATTTTCTTTACTAAAAGAAAATTAGGAAATAATTCAAATTTCAAAGGATAGCTAACTTTTAATCTGTTAATTCAAAAAAAAGAACTAAAATTTCTGTATAGTAAGTGAAACTATGAAAGTAAAAAAAGTGTATATAAATTCAAGAGTGAAATTACAAAAAATAGAAGGGATATAGTAAACAATAAGAATATAAAAAAGGTAGAACGTGTCGCGGGACACACGGTAGGAACTTTAGTTCCTTTTAAGCAAAAGTTATGTAATACATCTGACGTTATAGATAAACAATTTGCATATACTTTGGTGGTTGAGTAGTAAGCACACCAGACTCTCACGCGGTAGACCTGGGTTCGATTCCCCGCGGAATTTTTTTTTATTGTTAATTTTATTTTTAAATAATCATTCTGCTTGATATTAATAACGACAACAAGTAGACGTTTGAAATATTTAGCAGAATATTCATTATTATAGATAATGGTACGGTTCCCTCCATGAGGGAGTCCGACTGGCAACATCTACTTATAACAGCATCGTATATTTAAAAAAGGAAACCGTAGCATTATACAAATTGGACATTCGTTTACCACAAAATTAGTGGAAACATAAAATTGAATTGTTAAATTTTTAATTTGAAGTTATATTACAGTTTATAGAAATTTTTATTTTCTAGATTTTTTCCTAAGTGGGTCGTAGAAAAAATATGCTGCTCGACTCGTGTGGATTGTCCATATCGCACTTAAACGATTGAGCACTCCGTCTACGGCGTCGTGCTCCATCTTCGTCCTTGTGCGAAATAGCCATCATATCCACACTAGTTGCACCAACTACAATTTCTTTCAAAATATGCCCTTTTACATTTAAAAACTACCTGCCAAATATCAAATCAATTTATCCATCCATTTTAAAGTTATCGAATTGAAACATTCAAGTTTTCAAAATTTCAACACCCTGTATTACGAAAAGTAGCTAGACCCCTTAATCGCGCAAAAAAAATTATGGAAATAATAGTAAAAATTTATCCGAACAAATTCAAGTAGATCACTAGCACTGCGAATACCAGCCATGCATAGAATTTCAATATAGCATCGGTGGTTCAGTGGTGAGAATGCTCGCATTGCACGCGGGCGGCTCGGGTTCGAATCCGGGCAGGAGCATATTTATTATTACGAGAGAGAGACTAAGGAGGCACAAGCACGCAAAAACAAGGCACATAACGAAGCAATGTAAGATAACGTAGCGTAACGTAACGCGTAACGGTCAGATCTTTTGCGTCGCGACCCCTGGTCGCTCAAACATAACCTGGCGTAAAGAACTAAGGTTCCAAAAAAATACTTAGCACTAATACATATGAAGATGAAGTTCAGCTTTGTACTTCACATATTTAAACTTTGAGAAATCTCTTTGGGTACGTTCGTCATCCAAATGACTGATGTACTCCAAGGAACTGTAGCCTTAGGAAATTTTTCAAGGGACTTGTTTGTAACCAAGGAACTTGTATCTCAGGAGCTGTGCTATAAAAATTCTACCGGTTGTAACGGTTTCAATTCAACATTTATTAGATAGTTTTTAATGTTAACCATTTAATTTTATTAATATAAATAGTTTTTACGAATGTGAAAGAGATCCACCACTCACCCTGTTTATATTGGTCTGATACCATCCACTAGAAATAGTTAAGAATGATGCATTATTACCATACTTTATTTGATTGTGTTTACATTTGCTGACAGGTAACAAATCCCTTATGAATCTTCAAGAGGCCTCTGACCTATTAAGTAAAGTTCAATAAACTGTCCAGCTACCCATTAAGTTAACCTTTGACCTTTTCACCTGATACTAAGGGCGAGTTGTACCAAACACATAAACTCGGTTTAATGATAACTGATGTTTAGACTGTGGTTGATTGATGTATTTATTATCAACAATTACATCTGTCTAAACATCAGTCATCATTAAACCGAGTTTAGGTGTTTGGTACAACTCGCCCTAAGGGTTATTAAGGGCGGGTTTATCAATGCTCGGTTAAATATTGTAGCCTTCGGCTAAATCTTAGCTGTTGGTCAAAGTGTTTATCAACTACCAGTTTGCATTAGCTGGCAGTCAAACTTTCGGCTACCTTAGCTGCCACTATCAAGTTGATGTTAACCATAGAACATACAGTTAAATACGAGAAAGTGGTGTTCCGTTATTCTAACCATAGATTCTAAATGACAACTGTGTCATGATTTTTTCATGTTTGCTTACATTTTGCAACAAAGATTATTTCACCTTCAAATTTAATTGTGTTATTATCGTTAAGGGTGAAATCGAGAAGCTTATTTGATTCATTTATACTAGTTTAGTAGCATCCAGGTTCTGTGTGTATTTTATTTCATTGTTATTGTCAAGGGATCTTGAAGAATTTGACATTTTTGATAAAGAGCTTGGAGCTTGGCGAAATATTGGAATTTGTAGAGTACGAAAGACGAGTACTGTTTAGGAACGGATGAATCCCTTTGAAGAGCTCGATGATGTTGAGTTTATTACTCGGTTTCGATTATCTAAACCCAGTGTTCTCATGATACTACAACAAATTCCAGCTATTCTTGCCAAGTCACAGCATCCGTCATTTTCCATTCTATCATACTTTTATGGTGAACGGCTACTTTTATAATTACCTAATTGTCGCTCTAACAGCCGGTTTCACAATGTCGGGTTAACTCCTCGGGTCAATTAACCCTTACCTATAAGGTTACCATCAGATACCGTTCCACAATTGTCAGCTCGTCTATGGGTTAGCTGATCGGAAGTTCAGTAGTAATTTTTGTTCAGTTGGTAGCAGATTAGGTATAATGATCAGATTTTATGGATAGTGACATTCAAAATCGAGAAAAAGAAGAAGGAGTTAACCTATAAAATCAATTTATTTGGGAAGTTGTAGTTCGGTATAATCTTTCTTTGGCAGAAGTAATAATTTTAATTAAGTGATAATGAATTCTTCGAAACGTTGTCCAAATTTTTCAAAAGAAGAAGAAACCTTATTGCTTTCTTTAGTTAATAAATATAAGCAGATTGTCATATTCCTCAAAATAATCGGATCTAGGCCTTATCATTTTTGGTCTTCTTGGTTCCTCATCACTACTATATGCATTTACCTCATAATCGTTCATTTTCCACTCAAAAAAATATGCTAACAGATACCACGTTTTGTGACAGATACGTGACAGATACAGCAATAGCTTTAATTGTTAGGTTAGAATCTCCAGGTTATTATTATTACCACTAGATTTTCTGGTGGTTAAATATTCTGAGAGTTAACCATAACTTGAACCCTTTACTGAACAATGTGAAACACTTGTTTTGAGGTAACCAAGGGTTATTTGTTAACCTCAGGATAACTTGACATTGTGAAACCGGGCGTAACTCCGTGAAATTGGGAAATCTTTTTTGTTTTGTGGACATGCTCAAATGCAAACAACATAGACCAAATAAAAATAACAGTATCACTCATTTTCACACTGACAAGTGAAATTTTCCACGATGTTGTCAGGGTAAGCTTACGCCAAAATAGAAAAATAATAGCTTTCACCTCTATATTCTTGATTCAGTGTGTTATAACAAAATATGCGAATAAAATTAATAATATGTATATTTCATGTAACGGGTGATCCTCCTTACACCAAATTAAAATGAGAAATTCACACTTTGACAACATTACATCCACGTTCATAACCCGAACAAGGTTGTCAAATGCTCAATTACACTTAGCCTCCAGTTAGCTGGCCGTCAGTTATGTGGTACATTGATAAACGCTTTCTATTGTAACCGAGACTTTGACTGGCGGCAAGAGATAGCTGAGGGCTACGTAGCTGACAGATTTAACCGGGCATTGATAAACCCGCCCTAAGTAGAAGAAGACTAACCTTGACCTTGTGAGGTTTGGACTGGTCCATAATCCTCCTTTTTGAGTTCTGGTGCTTTAAAGTGGTCACTCTGTGCTTTTTCGAAATAATTTCGGATCTAGCCCAGCTACAACTAAAACCTGTTAGATATATTGGTGGCTATTCAATCGCAGCTAGCGGATTTCCTTCTAACAGGAAAAGGAATAAAACATTGAGGTCACACTCCAACCCTGATCTCTTATTCCGGGTCCTATTCACAGTCGTCTTCATAGACCTATTCGTAGTCTAAATCACCGTTGTCCTCATCATCACCATCCCTCGTCATTTACACAGACGTCTGGAGCCTTGCAAGTAAGACAATTCCTATTTATCACTATCTGTCCTGTGTTTGCTGTTCGTTGGGACAGTATAGGTGTCTCAGATAGATTGAAGACAACATTTGCAGAGACTATTGGTTATATTGCCCAATTCGGTAGGAATTTGAAACTTCCCATATACCCCTAAAATTAAGGTAGCCTTTTGTGACTTACAGCTTTTGTAAACTTTTTAGATAATAGCTCTTAATACTAATCTCTCGGTGTAATCCAAAAGTATACTCTTGGAATCGATTCTATAAACTAGTCTAGTTACCTTCTTAGTATTAAAGAGAATCTTAACCCTTAGCTGAGACCATTTATGCTTATTAGTTTCACCCATTTTATTAGTTGATATTTTACTAGGTTAGTCTGAAATTTAACAACGTGCTCTCGATTGTCATTTGACATCGACAGCTAGCAGTAGGTCTACTGTACGAGCCACTTAATATCAGGCCCACTCCACACCCAGTCTGGTGTAAGTCGTTAAAACTGTGTGACTATCTTTTTAGTGAACATTAAAAATTTATCGAAACGGTAAATAGTTGCTTGTTTAATTTACCTAGACCCTTCTCCGTTGAGGAACCGGGTAGTACAACTTTCAAAAGTTTATCTTCCAGAAACCCCCTTTGTCACCACAACTCCTGTGGAGGGCAAAAACGGGGGTGGCATAGTATAAGAAAAAAAAATTGACAAAAAAAACTTGACTCATAAGGATATCTGTCCAGCTCAATAAATACAATTTAATAGTTGGGCTTAAGGAATCGTCCTGGACATAAATATCTAATTTTTATTGAAAAACAATACGAAGCATTCAAATTTAAATGAAAATATCTAATGTTAAATTTGCTAAATATGAGAGAAAAGGTAATAACCATGTTGCTTCCAAAATGGGTAGCCATTTTGTTCAAAAAATAGGTACTTAATAAATATAAATTTTCCACTATGAAATTTTAAAATGAAGAATAATTAACAATTATATGTAAAAAAACATACCAGTTATCCAGATTGTTAAAATAAAACGGCATCTTTTGTTTTTAAACTGGTAAAAAAAATTGTAATCAAAAGATTACTGCACAGTTCCAAACATGCTTTGTCGACAGACGATGAGAGAAGACCTGCCGGCAGTGTTGCCACAAGCCTATTTTTTTTCGAGCCCGATGACATGTCGGAAACGAGCGAAATTCATACTAGAACGAGCTTTTCCAAAAATGTTTTTTACAAGTGAATACCTATTTCTTGGAAATTTATATTTTTGAGTGCGTCCACGAATTACATTCGCCCGCTCCGTCTAATTCAAATAATCCAATCCAAGTATTCCAACACTCAACACCGTTCAGTTCAATTCACGAGAGTTCAGAAATATTCAACTTCAACTAAAATTCAGCGAAATTTAAAAACGAGCCAATTTTAATAAAGAGGAGTAAACGAGGAACTTTCAATTCAAACGAGCCAGATCTGGCTCGAACGAGCCACCTGTGGCAACACTGCCTGCCGGAACCTTCCTCATTTTTATTTAAAGACTCTTCAAAATTTTCAATTCCGCGGTAAAATACTTTAAGAATCTTGATTTTTGGACCTCTAGTTTATTCCACCACGAATTACAAAAGAGAAGTAATTTATTAATTGTTCGTATACGAAATATTTTAAGAAAATATAAATGGACTATTCCACCAAAAACCAAAATTCTAGAGAAATTCAACTATAAATATTGAAACTGAAAGGTTGAACGCAAAGATCACGTCTCAACATGTAGGCTTCATTATTTTAATTGAAAGCCGTTTTCACCATGGAGTTTAATGTGAAAAACATGTAGAATAAGGTTATTGCCCAGGACCAAACTTGTTAATCGACATTGAAAATCTTAAAATGTCCACGAAACTAGAATAATCACCACGTACTTGGATAAATTCCTGTTAAATAAAACAATAAATCTGCAAAAGTCATAGCTAGACAGTTCAATGCTGCTCATCCTAACCGGACAGAGCTGCTACACAAGTACGTGAATGAATTAATGCAACATTTTTTGAAACTGCCAATAAAAACACCAACCACAATGAGTAGTCCACAACGGGGAGTACCGTTTCCCTTTTTGAATTTCTGAATTGTCCAGATAATGAGGAGAAAATATTTCAAGAGGTTTTGAATAGATGGCGCAGCAAGTAATGTGGAGAACATAGAGATTCCTGTACAAAACTGCCAAACGCGATAACTTTTTTACCAAACAGCGTTCATAAAGAATAATAACAGATTTGGAAAGGTCGTTAAAAAATAAGCTCAAATGCACTCTTAATTCTCTAAAATTTGCTCTGGTTTAATAAAAAAAATGGGTAGCTATGTTTAAAAAGGTCGGTCCATTTTCATACCACTATTGAATACTTTAAACCTCCTAGGGAATAGCCAGAATCGCAAGGGCACGGGAAATTTAAAAATTAAACCTGATGTAAGGATGTTCGATTCGCCGCTGTAGTGAAGTTTTTTTCTAAAATTGAATAGAGATTAGGCTTTTACTTGATGTATATCCATACTAAATGATGAAATATAGTATATTAAGTATCAAGAACAGTAAGGGTTGTTTACCGGTCGACAGCAATGTTTGGAGACTGAGCGTAGCGAAGCCTCCAATTTTGCTGGAGACCGGTATTACCCTTAACGTTCGAAATAATTATACCATTTTTTGCGCGATCGTATTGAAATAAGCTTCGAAAAAAATAATTCGAAATGAGCGAAATGTCAAAAGTGACATTTATACTTCTCGATCAGTTTAAAATATAATTAGCATTTTGGTGAAATTGTTTTCATGCTATTTATTACTTTTTATATTGTTCTGTTCGATTCTGTTCATTAAAAAATATAAAACTTTTTTTTTGTTCCTCTTGTGTAATGAATGATGTAATATATTATTAAGGACCACTTAAATGTATGTAAGGCTAAGACGGACTATATTTGAACCTATGTTCAGGTACAAATTGTGACGCGTTTCGCTAACACAGTAGGTTTCTCAAACTAGTGGAGGTATACTAATTAAATTTATTTAATTTATTTCAATTTTTAATTTAATGCGGAATTTTACGGATATTGACTAAAGAATTATAATGTCTATACATGGAAATAAAAAGCAAAGAGTGTCTAAATATGGGATTAACTAATGTATTAAACCTGGAAATTCATTCACAACAATCTTACCGGAACGTTTCCAGGTAAAAAGGTTTAATAAGGGAGAATTGTTGATATCTATTTGGTCGCTAAGAAGATTATCTGAATATTTGTTTTCATTTATCTTAAGAGCTTCTACACAATGTAATTTGAGGGATTTAGGTTCTATATGCAAAATTCCAAAATTGTTATCGAAAGTGTGTTGGTTCGCTAATAAATGATTTGAATAGTTGTAGTCTGATTTTTGCGCACAATATCGCTCTTTGCCTCTGTCTTGGTGCCTTTCGATCTAGCCCTGCTGATAGTCTCCACATTGAAGCTAATGAACCACCTCTACCCCTGAGAGGTCAATCCCTACTCCTCTCATATGCTGCATCAGTATCCTCCAATCCTCTCAATCCTGTTCACTCGCTTTTCATTTCAACGACTGATCTCCCTACCAACCCCCGAACAATCATAAAATCTATCCCCCAATTACTCACTTCTCCACTCAAAGATACTGACCTTTCTCTGACCTCCCCGCTCCCTCTACCTTCTTCTCATCCTTGGGCCAAAAATATCCCTATAATCGATACCTCACTTTTACCATTCATAATAAGCATGAATCTCCCACTGCAAAAAATAATTACTACAAAAACCTTATGATTTAATACTTCACACAGATGCTTCCAAAACTGACTCCGGTGTTGGTTGTGCAGTTTCCACGAAGCATGAACTCATAAGCTCCTTCACTCTACCTTCAGTTACGTGTGTAGCGTTCACATAGGCGAGCTTCAAAGCATTTTTCAAGCTTTCAAAAGCATCCACCTAACCCACAAAAATATTGCAATATGCACTGACTCCCTTTCCTCCATTCAGTCAATCAAGTCAATCTTCACTGACCACCCAATTGTCCAGAACATACACGACATCTATCAAACTCTCGTTGCTCAAAATATAACAGTCTCTCTCATCTGGCTTCCATCTCACATCGAAATAAAGGGTTAAAATTTGAATAATTTGAACTGCTCCTAAAACGCGCTGCCATTGGTAATGACGTCAGACCGCACTTTTCGAGTCAGGCGATGGTGAACTGACAATTCAAACAACACTTAAAAACTGAGAAACTGACGCTAACGATTCGAATTCGATGAAAAATCAATAAGAAATGCTTCAAATGGCTGTCAAACTCGTGCCGGCCGGGTGCTTTCTATGGTTACCGATGCACGAGGTGCGGTGTGACGTCACAGCCGCTGCCGCGCATTCTGCTTCGTTTGAATATACCCGATTGCAACTTTAATTATTTATTGTGAAATAAGTATTTAAGTATTGCGATTTAAGGGCTGATATTTGGTATAATGTGTTTTCATATATAAACACACATTTTGGTAAAATAAAAAAAAAATTGGCAAGTTCCCTATTGATGGTGACGAAACTGCGGACCGCCACTTGAAACACTAACAACCCAACACACATTGTCCAACTCGCAACCGACCTAAAGATCCACTTCAATAACGTTACACAACATTCTTGGCGACACCTGTGGCGCAATAGCACGACAGCACTTCATGATATCCATCCATCCACTTCTCCTCTCTCCCTTAACTTATTAACTCGGAAAGAGGCTACTATAATCAGAAGAATCCGAATCAGCCATACCAAACTCACACACGAATATCTGATGTCTTCAGGAAATCGTCCCGTTTGCCATAGCTGGTAATGATATTGCGACCGTTAAGCCCATGCTGACGGACTGCAAACAATTTTCTGCTACATATCAACAATTTGATCTAAGGCCTATTCTCAAGGAAATGCTCCACTGCCCTTCACAAATCAAGAAAGTCTTGAAGTTCCTGAAAGCTACTAATCTATACCGCAAAATCTAATTTAAAATTGGTAATTATTACATATTATGTAAATATTTGTATCCATTTTTTCTGTGCCAATGACCAGCGCTGTCCAGGAACGTCAGCTGAAAAAAAAAATCTGATTTTTGGTTGTCATAGCTACGTTCATGTTCTGAAATTCTAGTTTTAAAATTTCTAAAAACTCTACCTATATAAATTTTATCACAGTTGTCATTACCACATTTTAATTTATAAACTCCTGGATTCGTTTAATTTTGAAGATTTAGATTTTTTGTTTTCAATGAATTTGATAAAAAATTTTAGCTGGTTTAGGGTTTAGTTGGTATTTAAGTCTTAAGTTTCTAAAAATTAAGTATTTGATTTTCGAGGATCAAATATAATGTAGATTTTAACAAATTTAATTTTTTTATTTCATCATTTAGTTTGGATTTACATCAAGTAAAAGCCTCATCTATTCAGTTTTTGTTCCCCATTGTTATATTTAACTTCTCGGATGAAAAACCATTTCTCATCCCTATCAGCATTTTTTCCATAAATAAAACAATGTTAAAAATTAATAAAAGAAACTAGGGTTACTAAACTCACTGTAACCTGTAAAACTTCCGCGGCTATCAACAATGTTGCCATATATATATTTTTTAAAGTAATCCTATACAATGTTCCGTATTCTATTAAAGAATCAATGCCAAATTTTCAAACCAGGTGCGTCAAAATGTCCTACTTTGCCAAGAAAATGTCTAGATAAACCATTAGATTGTTTAGTCTACCCACAGACGTTCTAATTACCGCTACTGTAGTATAATAATTGTATTTACGTCTGATACAACAAAAATTATTGCACTACCACATGGTCCACTTGCTCTTAGTAATTTCACCGGTATAAAATTATGAACGCCGAGACTCAAAATGCTATTTTCCGACCGACGTGATTAATATTTAGTGTTTACTTGTGGGCTGAACGAATCAGGTGGTGCATTTAAAGGACAATTCGTGAGGATTTTGATGAATAATGAGAAAGTTGGTTAAAATTGAGAATCACTATAGACAGTTTAATTTCATATAAATTTTCATTACATCTGCTTTTTCAGAATGTGTTAGGAGAACAAAATTGGCATTCAATTAACAACTTAAAGTATAGAAGTAGAAAATAGTTATTTATGATACAAGTGCGTGAAGTTATACTTTTGCGCACGAGTTGCGAAAATGTAAGGCACGAACATAGCGAGTGCCTTTTTCTCAACGAGTGCGCAAAAGTACTTCACGCCCAAGTGTCATACAAACTTTATCTGCGACCACATGAAGACAAAATAAAATAATGTGCTCTGAAGGGGTTAAAAAACATGAAAATGAATGTTCTATAAACAAATACAATGCTTTTCAGATAAAAGTATCCACCTTTAATAACTTTTGTAATACTGGTATTTAGAAAAAATCCAAAAACACGTCAATTTATGTTGGAAGGGGCAAGCATTATGGCTTATTTAAACTTACTGGAAAAGCCACCCCCTCACCCCTAGCAGCATCCCCTTTATTTTTTTCAATTACTTTTCATATTTTTTATGTAAAATTTGGATACTCCTCTTTGAGCTGATTTCAAAAATGTATAATACTTGTAGGTTAAAGTGGTTAGTTTATGAGATAAACAATTTTTCTTTCAAGAGCACAAATTTTACTCATTATTTACTTTCACCTTATTTGCCTGTACTAAAATGGGTTGTACAACAGTTCAAACTCTTTAATCTTTTTAACTGTGCTATTTATTATGAAGTTACAATAAGTGTTCAAAATGAGTACCATTCACGTCCATACAATGGTATAATCTATTTTGAAATGCCTCTCTGACATTGCTTAATACGGCTGGATTTAATTGTCGACATTCATTTTCTATCCTCTCTCGTAAATCATCCAGAGATTCTGGTTGGGTAGCATAAGCTTTTGTTTTTAAATACCCCCATAAAAAGAAGTCTAGGGGTGTTAAATCCGGTGACCTAGGTGGCCACTCCATCATCTGCCCCCTTCTACCTATCCAACGAGCGGAGAATGTTTCGTTTAAAAATTGTCGGACAGGCATAGCATAGTGTGGGGGAGCTCCGTCTTGTTGAAATACCAGTAAATCTTCGGAAAGGTTATCATCATTTTCTATTATTGTTGTAATACGTGGGTCGACCCCTTCCCTGAGTAACTCAAGATATGATTCACCATTTAAATTTCCGTTGATGAAGAAAGGTTCGACAATGTGGTCACCTAGGATACCACACCAAACGTTTAACTTTTGGGGATGTTGTGTATGGAATTCACGCATAATATGTGGATCACTTTCAGCCCAATATCTACAATTATGCCTACTTACTAAGCCATTTAATGAAAATGAGCATTCATCAGAAAAACAAATATTGTTTAACAATTGTGGATTGTTATTGATAATTTGCGTCATTGATTCGCAAAACTCTAGACGACGATCAAAATCATCTTCATTCAACTCGTGCACCAACTTTACTTTGTATGGGTGGTACTTGAATTTATGTAGAACTCGGAAAACTGTAGAAGATGAAACACCGATCGCTCTACTTATTGTTGACAACGATTGGGGTTGTTGAGCCTCTAAGCTGACTTGCCCTAAAATTGCCACTTGGGGATTGCTTCGTTATTTACGAGTCCCTCTCGCTTATGCACTTTATTACAAACAGACCCTGTTGTGGTAAATTTCTCCATCAGTTGAATTACATACTTATGAGTTGCATGTCTTCCGTCATGTAATTCGTTGAATATTCTAGCAGCAGCTCTTGCACAATTATTGTTTTGGTAGTATAAACCTACAATTTCAATTCTTTCTTGCAAAGAGTAAACCATTTCGGAGAAACAAAATAAATAATGAATCAAATTACACTATCAATAGTGACTACAAATTCTAGTTGACAATGTCAAACTTTAATAAAAAGTAGAGTTTTTTCTTGTTTGGATTTTTTAAGTAGAATAAATAGCACAGTTAAAAAGATTAAAGAGTTTGAACTGTTGTACAACCCATTTTAGTACAGGCAAATAAGGTGAAAGTAAATAATAAGGAAAATTTGTGCTCTTAAAAGAAAAATTGTTTATCTCATAAACTAACCACTTTAACCTACAAGTATTATACATTTTTGAAATCAGCTCAAAGAGGAGTATCCAAATTTTACATAAAAAATATGAAAAGTAATTTAAAAAAATAAAGGGGATGCTGCTAGGGGTGAGGGGGTGGCTTTTCCAGTAAGTTTAAATAAGCCATAATGCTTGCCCCTTCCAACATAAATTGACGTGTTTTTGGATTTTTTCTAAATACCAGTATTACAAAAGTTATCAAAGGTGGATACTTTTATCTGAAAAGCACTGTATATACACAACGAATTCTAATTTCAGGTGATGTGCAGTCCGAAGAAATGCTTACTTCTCGAGGTTCTTCCATTTAAAATAAGTGTAATTAAAATTTTAAATATAACAGAAAATATTTTCCACTATGTCTGACACTTCTGTCAAATTTACTGAAGCACAAAAGTTTATACAACAAACGACTAAATTCAAGGCAACCAGATACTAATTACGTGGCTAAAAAAGAGTGTTAAAATAAAAACCCCATTTAAAAAGCGTTGTTCATTTACGCACGCTTTTCAACATATGTATAATGAATGATTTCACACATTTTTTTGGTTCGTAAATGACTTATTTCGAAGGTGGTCGTAGATAAAATATATTATACTGTTCACTTGCTGTTATCGTCTATATTATCGTTATTACTATTCAAGGTGATATGAATACTCAACGACATCCCAATAAATATCAGTACTTATCTAAACATAGACGTAGAAATAATTCTTTCTACACCCAATTACTTTCACTATGCAAAATATAGCAATAATTTTGGAAAAAATTCAGGATTTATCAATAAATAAAAAATTATTTTCCAAAAAAACTATGGAAGAGCTTGAATATTTGGATATAGATTATGTTACAAATCGTAGTGCTTCGAATGTAAATTGTTTAATTCATTTTTCAATCACAATATGAAAGAACGATATGAATTATAGTTTCTTAAATAAAAATGGTTCCTAATAATAGAAAAAAACTACTAATGCGTTTTATCAATAATTATCTGCAGCATTTGTAATTCTCTCAATTCTGGAACTCCTATAAAATATAATATTGTTCCAAAAAATGTAGTGTCCCAACAACTCACTTCAACACTTTTTCTCACAATTGAAACAAAAACTTTTCCAAAAAACTCAAGCCATTTCTTCTATATATCGCTCAACATTCAACAAACGCCGTTTTCTAACAAAGTCAGGCATGCCTCCACATATTTGGTGGCCTGGGGTGAACGTTTAGTCAAGCCTACCCTACATTTAATCTAGTATTATTCTGTGATTTATAAGGTAAGTATTCATTGAATGTATAAACGAGGCTCCAATCACCACAACAATTTAATTCAAGCACCCTCAGATTTTTGGTGCCTGAGAAAAGTGCCCCAGTTGACACACATGGAGGCGACTCTAAAAAAAGTTGATAAATAAAAATGTACTTACATTACACTGATGATTGACCCGGTTGGCCTTTTCTCACTCAAGATTTTTCAGATAATTCTGTAAGAGAAAATTTTTTTTTTATATAAATGTGTCACTATAAAAAAAAATTAATATTTGTATGTAATAAATTGATCTTTTGGATATGACAGTTAAAGAAGTTTTCTGTCAACTATTAAAAAGAAAGAAAGTCAAATTCACATTGTTAACGCTTGTAAAAGTTTTTGGTAAACTAATTGAAAAATTTCAATTCGAAAAACGGGTTCTCTGAAAAATGGAAGATGAATGGAGATGAATGGAAGGAATCAATTTTTGGGACTAATTAGAAGAGTCAGAGGAATTTAAAATAAAAGTAGAAATGAAACAAAATAAACTGAAATTAGAAATAATCAGATGAGAACAGAGAATGCTAGAATCACAGCTGGATTAGTAAATTGGCAACAAAATAAGAGGAAAAAATAAAACTCATGGAAAATAGCTTCATGGTATGAAGAGTTAAAATTGTATTCTTCAAACTTCAAATTCGAATGGCCTTTTTGTAACTGGCTATTAGTTCGCAAGACATATTATAAACAGAAAGTGGCTAGCTTTATCTTTAGGTTTTTGACGTATCTGTAGTGAAAGTTGCAAACATTCAGGAATTCTCAATATATTCTCCTGGAATTTCATTGCTTACTTCAACAAATCCAGCCTGCGGAACTAGCCAAACGCTACACCCATGCTCAATCCATTGAGAGATGGGATGGAATCAAAGGATGCAGTCTTGTCAGGATCACCCTGGACGACTCTGGGAAGCTAGCGCCGAAGAAATATTTGGCCCTGACCATGAAAAACCTACGATTAACAGTAGGATTTCTGACTGGCCACTGTCAACTAAGGAAACACCTCCATACTATGGGGCTAGTGGACACACCTCTATGCAGGATGTGTGTCCGGAGTTATTGTCAATAGGAGAGTGTGTATTCGGTGGGTCTTGGCCTACACCTGCCAATATAAAGGAGATATCTCCTAGTGACTGACAAACTTCCTGGGAAGTACAGGATGGACGATGACCTAGGAGGACAACTCATCAGAAGGATGTACAATGGGACACACATGTGGACTAAGAGCTGTGAGCCTATACTCACCGTCCCTACCCTACAGATACAGATCCAGCCTTCAACAAAGTTAAGAAAGCAACCAGAACAGCTTTTGTTTTGGTTTGTTCAAAAAGCTAGGTT
Organism: Galerucella calmariensis; assembly: GCA_910591675.1. Classification (NCBI taxonomy): domain Eukaryota; kingdom Metazoa; phylum Arthropoda; class Insecta; order Coleoptera; family Chrysomelidae; genus Galerucella; species Galerucella calmariensis. The sequence goes on along the minus strand of CAJUYG010000842.1, from coordinate 32,484 downwards.
ACCTACCAAATATTTTTTTTCAATACGCGCCACTGGAAAATTCCTATTTTATATTTTTTGCGCCGACTAAACTGATACACCTAAATCATTATCAGTTTCAACGTGTCAATCAAGATGAATTTATTTTTTTTGGCGATATTAGTTACGTACGTTCCAAAAAGCGTAATTTCCATTAAATGTTTCGAATGCAGCATAGTACCTTTTCCGGACAATACAATTAAACTTCACCATGCGAAATTATGCAAAAATTTCGATTATTCCGAATCACGGATGGTAAAAATTCGACTTTTTGTCGGAAAAGTATTTTTAGAGAGTCCACCATGGAGGAGATTGAACGAGGATGTGCCAGCCAAACTTATATAGGAATGAATTTTCAAGATGATCGATGGGTTAACGAATATAAAGTCATTTCCGATGCTTACAACGAGAAGTGTACCGATTTTAAGAGTGCTAAGAAGACTGTGACTGTGGAAAATTGTTATTGTAGTGGGGATTTGTGTAATTCCACCGGAAAATTATTGAAGTTATCAAATTTACTGTTAGCAGTACTACTGATCATGTCAATCGTTGTGAAATAAATCAAATGTTTTTGATTTTTTTTAACCAACAAAAATTCATGAAGATCATCCTGGGCAAATAGACAAGATAAGTAGTAGCAGACATTTGTTCCATTTATGAACCGTTCTGGAATGGTATTGGAGTAACATAAGCTATTTTATATTTTCTGTAATAAGTCCGAAGCTGAGGCGGGTTGCTAGTTTACCTTATACACAGAACCAAACTTATATGGAATTACCTAATATTTTGTATTATGTATGGAATATATGAAAATAATTATTTAGAAATAAAATTCATTTTTTTCCAATATTTTAATGAAAAAATTTTCACATACATATGGTTTCTTTTTTGGCTTCTGAAAATTAATTAAATTTGAATTAACTAGTAAAAAACAAAAAAAAAATTGGAAATTATTAATTTTAATAATCCGTATTGCCACCTCTAGCCCTTATGCAATCTTCAATTCTCGCTGGAATGCTTCTGATTAAATTGTCAACATTTTCTTGCGGTATGTTTTCCCATTCTCCTAACGCTGCTTGAATGAGCTGTGCGATATTTCCTGGAGAGTTCCGACGAGCTCTAATTCTTCTTTTAAGCTGGTCCCACAAGTTTTCAATTGGATTTAAGTCCGGTGAACATGCAGGCCAGTCCAAAATGGTGACACCGTTTCAAGAAATTCTCGAGCCACTTTGCTAGTATGGGGAGGTGCATTATCTCGCATGAAAATAAAACTATCCCCAACTGCACCTCGCCAAAGCCTAACTACCGGTTCTAACACCAAATCAACATAACTTCGTCCGGTTAAAGTTTGTTGGAGAGGCAGCAAAGGAGTTTCATACCTCTGCCTTCATATTTTGGGATAGATCTGGCAGTCTGGAGTCTAGCTTGTCTTCCTGGAGCTCTGAGTAACCGAGTTCGACGATCATCTGATCTAAGGCCAATTCTGGTCTCTTCTGAAAAAAGTACCGACATTTTTCCAATTTTCAATTGTCCAGTTTTGGTGTTGACGTTTATAGAGGTGACTACATGACACACTATCAAATCATTTTATAGTAGCTGTATAAATGATTATAAAACAGTCGATTAAGAGTTGTATAAATGTGTATTAAACATTCATATAAGAGTTGTATAAACTTTTAATAGAACTGTTATACAACCAAACAGTTGTATAGAAATGGGCCCTTTTCAGTTGTATAAGGATCATTTAATTGTTTTGTAGACCGTTATAAGAGTTTTAGTATCCTATAAGATATATCTTGTAGCTGTTTATACAGACCTAATAGAATTTAAATTGCTATTTGGGCTGTTTTTGGATCATTCATGATAAAGATTCATCATCGCCATTCAATAATTATACAAAATAAATGATTTATTATTATCGGTCCATTCATTATATAAAATATGAATATCACTCGAGTAATCGATTATTTTTCACTCGACAGCTCGAAGGAATTTTCTTATGATTACGTCCAGTTACACGTGTAAGAAGCGATTATTTTCCTAGCTCATGTGATATTATAACAGAGTATTTTCCAAATTTCGGATAAATTAGCCATAGTTGAATCGAATACAATATTTTTCAGTACACTGACAAAACATCGAGCCCACCAAAAGCATCTTAATGACCTTTACTAACAAAAGAAATGTTGATTCGAAAATACTACTGGGAGACTACACCATGGGAGAACTTCTAGGCCAGAGATGGAATGCACTAAAAGTTCTAAGAGGTGTCCTGACGGGGCTCTGTGCCTTAATGGGCATCTTAAAAAGCTCAAAATAGTACAGCAAGAAGAAAAATGTGGATGTGCCAGACAATATTGCAGATTAAAAAGTTGAGATGACGGTAGAAATTAACAGCATAACCCCTCACGACCTACAAAATGTACGAGAATTCCAAAATCGCCATGTTTACTATCAAGAAGTGAATGTTGGTAGTTTTTAACATTTAATTTAATCGAAAAATAAATTGAAAAATATTGTGTTACATTATTTTCTCCATTTTTTGTTGAGTATCAACATTTGGAAAATAAATGTTCTCAGTTATGATTGCACCAGCTTTGAAAAATTATATACAAGATGGTCCGTAAGTAATGGTCCAAAGTGAAATGTTGCCTAAGAATATTACAATCTGATGCAACTTCCTTTTTGTCGCAAAAATGATGTAAGTAGATTCAATATTTTTCAATAAATAGAAGAATTCCGTTAACGACAAATAAGTTAATCACACAGTTACACCAAAAACATAGCATCTAGAAAATACATCGGGACGGACACATAAGCCCTTATATTTAAATTTTTAACGTTTATATATCAAAAACTTTCAATTTACCGAGAAAAACATTTTTGACATTTCAACTTTGCCACCCTGTATCTTTTTTATCATCAATATTTTATTGAAGGAAGTTGCGTCAGAGTGTGATATTTTTAGGCCAAGAATCTTCCACCTGACCACCCTGTATATATTGCTGGAAAAGTAATGAAAATACCTTTCGAACAAGGTGTGGCGGCCCCCCTTCTCTTTTGAAATTTTTGTGGGGGTGCTTATAAATGACAATAAAAATCGACCTGTATCAGGTTTTTCAAACAAATATATAATAATGTAAGTTTTTAGGTTTTTCTACTTCTGTACTATAAGTTGTTAATTAAATGCCAATTTTAGATTCATACTGATACTCATTATAACACTGGTTTTCATCATAAAATTGAAAAAATTGACCAATAGAAATCTAGATTTTCAAATACCCAAGTAGGCAGACCCAATATTTTCAGTAGTAATACCCCTAGGGTCTTGATAATACCGAGATAATTTTGTCATAGAGAATGCTGAAAGCGTGTTGCTTGATAATAGCCCAAGGCCGCAGGCCGAGGGCTATTATCTTTGAGCAGCACGCTTGAAGGATTCTCTACGACAAAATTTTGAGTATTTATCAAGACCCGAGGAGTATTCGATAAGATAATTTTTTACTTTGTAGATATCAAAAAATTGATTGTCAATCTGACGCTTAATACTTTTCAATACAAACTTTATTAGTTTTAATCAAAAATTATTCATTTTTATTTAAAACTACAGTTGTGAAAAGTACAATTGGTAAATTAATTGAATCGTTAGATGCAATACCAAATCTTTCCGACATTTTTAATCCAGTTTTCAGTTTGACGTTTAATTAATTTTTATAAAACCTAAACACCAAACTGAAAACACCACATGTAGGGTATTATCGCTGTAATACAGCGGTGATTGGATGAAATTTGACACATGACTTGAAATTAAGTAATTTGATTGGTTACTATATCCAGTAAAAAATTATCTGTATAATGTTTGACAGTGTTTTATGACAGTTTAAATCATTTGCGTCAGTTTTTAAAAGAAATGTCAAACACCAGACCAAAAATATTTAATGACCAAGATGAATACATATTTAAACTTATTAATGTTGGTTGTTTTCCATCTGTACGTGCCGGGTAGAACATTTTTTTATATTCTTTTAAATTAAACTTCTTCGTAGAAAAAATAGTGTATGAAACTCTCATGTAATGATTATTAATACACTCGTATTAACCATACGAATCTCGCCTTTGGCTCGTTTCACATCCCGGTTAATGCTTGTGTATTAATAACCATCATTATATGATCGTTGCATAATATACTATTATCCCATACCTATAGATCGCTCAGGTCAGTCCTGGATACAGAGAGGGATACTCCTGATGATGGTACAATGATACATTGGACGCGATGGCTAAAGCCAGATGAAAAGGCTAGAGGGGTGCGCCCATAGAGGAAGTACAGGAATAGATGAAGGATGAAATGGAGAGCACACTAAAAGGAGGTGAATTACTTCTTGATGCAGGTGCTCACTGGACATGGGTCGAGAGTAGGGAGCCTCCGCAAGATTGGGAAAAGATAGTGAAATGTGCGAGAGGTGTGGAGTGGAGCATGACGTGGAACATGTGTTCAGATGCTGTAGGAACGAGGCAGTACCGAAGAAATTGGAGAAGAAGCTAGGGAAGGCGGTGTATTGGGAAAACATGGTGGAGATAATGTTGAGGGGCGAGGAGGAGAGGATGGAGGCAAGTGGCGTAGTTGATAGCATGATTAAGGGGGAAGGTGTCGATATGGCGTGTGAGAGGTAGGAGTGATAGAAGGGAGAAGATGACGGAGAGTATGTGAGGGACCGCCGCCCGTCTTGACGTATGGTAGGGTAGTGATTCCGAGGCAGGAGTAACGGCGAGTTTGAGGTGGGTCTGGTTGGTAGGAATTCCCTTGGGGATAAGTCTAACACTGTCTGGGCACTGGTTAGTACCCATTCGAACTGGGGATTTTATAGTGAACGAAAGATTCACCATAAATAAGACTAGTAAGTTGTTTTTCTAAATCTGGCATTAAATCTTTCGTTTAAGTTTTGTGTTGACTAATCTGTCAGATATCACTGGTATTTCCTGTTTTTCGTACCCAACAAATTTCAAAAGGTACAACAGTTACATTATGGTATCGTGGAAATAAAAATGCCTCATTTGTTGAAAAAATTTGATATCGTTTTTTTGTAGGATTTGAATATTAATTAAAAGTTGTGTTGTTTTTTTAATTAGATATGAAACTCAAAATTTCTCTACTATTGATAATAATAAAGCGATTTATCTAAAGGTCAGATGGTTATGAAAATATAGAGATAATGTATAAATAAATATTGATTTGTCGTGCTGCTTGTAGTATTTATCGTATGCTGAGAAGTTTACCATGATATTTTTACATGCTCTTATTGTGTTTTCAGGTAAAATAATGTTTTTTTTGTATTGTTATTAATTTCATTAGTAAATCTACAAATATTACAAAACCTCGTTAATTTTCATACGCAAAGTTGTAGTTTTACAGTAAATTATATCTCAGACAATAAATATCGTGAGTTGAGGAATGTTTGTTGTAATTACATTTTTATAGAATTATCATGACCTAGGAATTGGATCCAGTGAATGAAGTGCACGTTCTAGAGATGGAAATGTTTTTTTTATTGGTCTCTTGAACATTATTAAAAAAACAAGTTATTTATTTATAGGTAGTTATTCATTGATTCAATATTGATTTTCTAGTTTTTTGGATTCAAAAAGTATCGATTGACAGCAATTCCAAAAATAAATCATATAATAACACCAGGATGAAAACCTATGATACTGACGTATCAGCAATGGTAACCAAATTTGTTGTGTTGATATATGAGAGACACATTTAGTTGTATAAAGGCACTTAATTTCTCGTTTTCACTTCTAGCATGTTTTATATTAATAAAAAAAACATTGGACTATCAATTGCTTACTTTTCACTCGAGAACCAAATTTTTTCTACGCCTCCACCCAAGAAACAACAATTGATATACGGAGGTTGTCTTTTATAGTTTGCAATCTCCACGAAGAGAAATACATGTTGGCATACTTTGGAACCAATTCTGGAGCAGTTATTCTCTTGCTTTTTGGTTCAAATTCTACCTTCATAACATTTGAGATACCTCTGCGATTTTTTGTTTTAATTGAAATTTGCTTGACAGAATTTTTTGTTTCGTTAGATTGTTATTCGTTAGGAGACAAGCGCTGATCAAGTTTGGGATTCAATAACTCTGGATTGAATTGTCCGATTTGAACGCTCGAAGCATCAAAAGCTTCGTTTTTCAAAGTCCCTGAAGTGGGTCTGATTACAATTGGAACAAAAAAATCGCAGAAATATCTCAATTGTTATTAAACAAGCTATGGCCTTCTAGTATGTGTGAAAAGATTATTGTAGCTTTAATTTTTTTTGCAATTACGTTTATTCATAACCATATATGTAATGCTGTCATTACTAACGTCATTGATGGTTAGGAAGTGTCATATTACACACCTCTACTTCCCGCCCTCATCGATCACTTCCCGCCTTGACTTTCCACCCTCTAAAATAATGTGTTCGTTAATCTTTTGTAGATGAATATTTTTTATATTCAAAAATATAACACATTGATAAATATCAAAATACCTATTTCTGGAGGGGTACAATCCATCAATTCTCCATCGGAGGACATTTCTCTTAATTTATTATTCGCGAACTTGATATCCATCCGACTTTATCTGACATTTATTTATATTGGTGACAGTAGTTGTCAAATGTAATATTTTAGGTGTGTTTAGAACACAAAGATTTATCAATTTTGATCAGGATATGATGGTTGTGAATAAAATTAATAGTATACAAACCTCAGTAGGAAGGTCTCGAGATAATAGCTAACCTCGATGCTGCGCGTCTCGGTTAACTAACTAATCTCTCGACAGTATCGAAATTCTTTCCACCTCGGTGTGTAATATACTATTATTTTAACGATGTCTACCTAATTTCCATTATGTTAATTAACAATTAGATTACACAGCAACCTGAAAGTATATCAACACCGTGTTTCAATTCGTTAATAAATACCGTTTTTGAAAATAAATAATTTTTGATATTGCTATATATATATATATAATCTTAAAGCCCTTCTACCACAGTGGTGTAGGGTGTGTTGCAGCTATTCTTCCGTCACGAATTTTTCCCACTCTTTCCTGTTTTGAGCTAAGTTCTTCGCTTCTATCCAGCCTCTTTCTTTTATCCAGTAATCCAGCTATAATCTTATCCCAAGTTTTTCTTGGTCTGCCCTTTTTTTTATTTTTTTCAATTTTTGCTTTACATATTTTCTTTCGTTCATTCATACGTTGTAAATGTCCCCACCATTGTAGTTGTCTTTCTTCTACAAATTCTAAGGTTGATTGTATACCCAGGTCTTTTCTGATATCTATGATTTTCATTTTATCCTCTTTTGTTACACCTCTTACTCTTATCAAATATTTCATCTCTGTCGCCTATATTTTACTTTTTTGTTGTCCTGTTAACACCCATGTTTCACATCCATATGTAAGTATAATTTGAATACTTTTAATTTCGTTTCTTTAGATATTCCTTTTTTTGTTGATAAATTTCGCATTCATGGTATAGTATAGTTTGTTAGTTTTAACTATTCTATTATTAATATCTGCTTCCTGTGTTCCGTTTTCGTCCACTATTGTTCCAAAGTACTGAAAATGTTCAACTTGCTCTATTTTGTCTGTATCTATTCTTACATCTATTTTCTCTTTGTCGTCTCCAATGACCATAACTTTTGTTTTGTTTTTGTTTATTTTCATTACCATGTCCATCATTGCTGCAATTCACACATTTATGTTATCTTGTAGCTCTCTTTCATTTTTTGCTATTAATATGACATCGTCTGCAAATGCTCCTTTACTGATGTATACCCAGCACAATTGTAAATGTCCCACTCATACTCTTTTACTTAGTTTTGTGCATTTCTTTATGATCTCATCCATGTAAATAATAAATAACAAAGGGCTTAGGCTCGCTTAAGACCTCAAAGTGCGTTTGGATAATAAGAAAACGAAAAACAACATTAAAAACAAGTGATATTGCTATGTAAATTGCATTAATATTTTGCGTACGAAAGTCAGCTGTTTTTCCAATTTTTTTACTTATTTATCAGAGAATGGTGTTTTCACATTTTGTACCACTGAATTTTATAGCAAATTCTACGATTTAAAACTTTTCTTCCTTACATATGCACGATAAACTCAATACATTACAAGAAAAGTTCGAAATTTCGTCGAAAAACCGGTGGAGGTAACAGATCATCATTTACCATGATTTTTTTGTGAGATGCACAGTCCACCAGCTGAGCTTTCAACTAACCTCAATTAATTTGAAAGTTGAAAGTCAGGAATGAAAAGTAAATGGAACTCGATTACCTGCCGGGATGAGGTGGAAATCTGCATTAATCCCACACGCGCGTGCACATGTCACCAGTCACCTGGGCCAACCCGGCTTCAGTAAAAAGATAACCCTCTCAATATTTGAGCTAGCATATCCATTGCTGTATCTAGGCAGCTAAGGAAGATAATCATCGCCCAAGAAACGGTGTATGACTCCATTCCTTTCTAGAAACCACCCCCTCATTTCCTAATACAGTCAAATTTAAATAAAAATTGTTGATTTTTTATCACTAACCCCCAATTTTCCTAAACTAAACAACATATGGTTGAGAAAAAACAGAGCATATTTCTCACATGTCGAGAAGGGGTGAAGTAATAGCTTTTTGGAAACGTCAGGTTAGGTTTGAGCGACCGGGGGTCGCGACGCAAAAGATCTGACCGTTACGTTACGTTATGTTACGTTGATTCGTTATGTGCCTTACTTGCGTGCGTGTGCTCTCTCCTGAGTCTCTCTCTCCTTTACGAAGCAGCGATTCATACGCTTCTGCCGGGAATCGAACACGGGCCGCCCGCGTGTAAGGCGGGCATTCTACCACTGAACCACCGATGCTACATTAAAATTCTAAAGCTGGTATTCGCAGTGCTGGTGATCTACTTGAATTTGTTCGGATACATTTTTAGTATTGTTCCCATAATTTTTTTTTCGCGATTGATCTTTTTTGTTTGTTTACACAATCGGTTGTCAGGACGGTAGGTTGTGTTTACTGTTTTCTGAGTTTAACACGTCGGTAAGTGATTTACTTACCGTTAGGACGTCGAAAAATAATAAATAGCATAAAAACAATTTCACCAAAATGCAAAATATATTTTAAACTAATCGAGAAGTATAAATGTCACTTTTGACATTCCGTTCATTGCGAAGAAATGTAAATTATTTTATTCGGAATTTATTTCAATACCATCGCGCAAAAAATGGTGTGAGCATCTCGAACGTTAAGGGTAATTACAACGTTTGCATGTAGATTCCTCTCGTAAAATTGGACAAAATGATATGGGGATTAAGGGGTCCAGCACATTTACTTTTCGAAATACAGGGTATTGAAATTTTGAAAACTTGAATGTTTTAATTCGATAGCTTTAAAATGGATTGATAAATTGATTTGAGATTTGGCAGCTTGTTTTCAAATGTAAAAGGGCATATTCTGATAGAAATAGTAGTTTGTGCAACTAGTGTGGATATGATAGCCATATCGCACGAGGACGAAGTTTGAGAACGACGCCTTAGGCGGAGTGCTCAATCGTTCAAGTGCGATATGTACAATCCACACGAGTCAAACAGCATATTTTTTCTACGACCCACTTAAGAAAAAATCTAGAAAATAAAAATTTCTATAAACTGTAATATAACTTCAAATTAAAAATTTAACAATTCAATTTTATGTTTCCAGTAAATTTTTTTGTGGTTTCTTTAATGTCCAATTTGTAAAATGCTACGATTTCCCTTCTGAAATATACGATGGATGCTGTTATAAGTAGATGTTGCCAGTCGGACTCCCTCATGAAGGGTACCGTACATCTATAATAATGAATATCCTGCTAAATATTTCAAACGTCTACCTGTTGTCGTTATTAGTATCAAGCAGGATAATTATTTACGAATAAAATTAACAATAAAAAAACCTTCTTCACGGGGAATCGTACCCGGGTCTACCGCGTGAAAGTCTGGTTTGCTTACGACTCGACCACCGAGGAATATGCAAACTGTTTATCTATAACGTCAGATGTATTACATAATTTTATAAAATATGAGGTCCCCTCAAATACCCATTTAATTTTGTTTTAAGTATTTGTTGTTGATTTGTACGGATTATTTCATATAATATTATGGCATTTTCGCAACTCGTGCGCAAAAGTATAACTTCACGCACTTGTATCATAAATAACTATTGTGCCAATCAACTCAATGATAAGATTTTTATTTTTATTTATAATTAATACTCCTGTATATTTTTGTTAAATGAAGTTACATCCAGAGTAAAATAAATTCTTATATTAATATCTATGTGTATTTATTTATTGATTCAAAAAATTTTTGCTCAAAAGGAACTAAAGTTTCTACCGTGTGTCCCGCGACACGTTCTACCTTTTTTTATTTTGAGGTTATAAATTGGCAATGAATAATGGACCTATTCCAAATTCCAGCCCATTATTTGAATATGCTAGCTTAATATACATGAAAAAAAAGGCTTCGCCCCATCATGCCATCCACTTCCTCAACATCAACTTTTCTTGACAATAATTAATTCTTGTATTTCTATTTCATTTAGGGTTCACCAGACTGCTGTATTTGAAAAATGAAGCATCTTTTGACATAAGTTTGTGTCATCCGTTTGCTTACAATAAAATCGCCCAGCTACTTGTGAGTAAAAATTTTATTTATTTCTTGAAGAATAGAACAATAGAATAAGGCAAGAAAATATTGTTTGTTTGAAATTTTGGGTTAATCCCTTGCCGACGTTATCCAGGGATAATAATTTTGGAGGAAACTGGTATAAGCAATTCCATCCAAGTTTTTGAGGTAGAAAATGTGGTCCAATTAAGTTGTCCCCCATAATTCCAATTCCCAGAAGAACTGAAAAGCTTTTTGAAGACTGCGCTTCAACCATGGAGCTACTATTAAGAGGAGATGACACAGTTGACTATCTTATAATAGGAAAGTGGTGTCACATGAGTGACATTGTGATGTTAGCAATATGGCGTCGACGGCAGAGCCTGACTATTTAAATTTTCAATTAATAAAAATATATTCACTAGTGAAATTCTTTTTCACCTAGGTATAGCGTAGCGGCTTTTTGAATTTTTGATTAGAGGTGGTTTTCTTCGTTAAAGTGCACATTATCGTCCTTTTGACAAGATGAAATTGATTATATAGAAACACTATTTTGTTGGCTGCCAAGAACCTCTTTTCACAAATTTCAACTACATATCTCTCTTTGATGGCGTTCTAAGAAATCTACAAACATTAAATATAATATGAAGTTAAATAAAACTTATTGAAGCACAAGGAAATATATTCCAGTACAGTCCTGTTTCGATTGTTTAATAACCTATGATATGTTGTACAAGAAACCATTATTGTTCAATTATTAAAATAGAAAAAAACGACACTAACAAAAAGAAAATCCAAAAGTACCCAATTCACATCCACATAACAATACTAATGTCAAGTTGACAAACACCGAACACTATTCCACCTCAATTTTTTTATGCGATCCTTTTCAAATTGCCCTACTGATGATATTAGTGCATGTTGCCCCGGTGCCATATTGTTTAAACAATTGCAAGGAATTGTTATTTTCCAACCGGACAAATTTTTTTTATATTCTTTATTGAAATACCAATAAAAAAGGTCCTATGACCTTCCATGATAAAGTTGATATTTCCAAAGATATGAATTTCTTAAGGTTCGAAAAATCTCAAATTTGGGTACTTTCGACCCATGAAAAATACAGGGTGTTTTCAACTGACACCTACAACGTTTGCATGTAGATACCTCTCGTGAAATTGGACAAAAATAAATGAGGATTGAGGGGTCCAGCATCTTTACTTTTCGAATTACAGGGTCTTTAAGTTTTGAAAAATTGAATGTTTCAATTCGATAACTTTAAAATGGATGAATAAATTGATTTGACATTTTGCGGGTTCTTTTTAAATGTAAAAGAGCATATTTTTATGGAAAAATAATTTTCAATTTTTGAGACAATATGGCCTTCATATCAATGGATGAGAAACTTAATATTTAGAATTTGGTGTAGGCGAAAACACGAAAATAGATAATAGAAAAAAAACTATTCGCTTGAAGTAAGTCACTTTGAATATCTGGGAGTAACAATGACAGATAAAAGCGATGAAGATGTGGAAATAGACAAAAGGATAATGAAAGCCAGCAGAGCCTTGGGAGCCATAGAGAATATAATAAAATCAAAATTTTCAACAAAGATTAGACTATGAAAAAAATCAATTTTATAACCTTCCCTCTTATACGGAAGTGAAGCTTGAATATTAAATAAAAAGAATAAAAGTAAACTGGAGAAAAGGGGACGAAATATAAGAAAAATCTACGGAGGAATTGAGAACAAACAAAGATATCCAAGAAATGTATAAGGCACCGAGCATTACAAGCACACAAGCACACAAGGCACACAAGCTTTTTGAAGGTGAAGGAGGTCAAAAACATAGTTGGGAATAATGGTCCGGAATATGATTGCTAGAGATCGAATAAAATGGAGAAGTATAACAAAAAACGTGGAGGCTATGGGCATGTGAGGACTAGTACGACGTTTTATATTTATTTGTGAATAAAATTATTCGTGATTTTTTCAAAATTGATTGATATCTGTCGAGTTTTGTTTCTTTCGTGGGAAAATCCACATTATTGAACTCTGTGTTGCTATGTCGTCCAAGATTGTTATGCTAGGCTTTTTCTACGCGGTAAACAATCTACTATTTTGTTCACCCATTCCCGGAGAATGGAAAAAACTATTAAATTGTGCTAAAAATATTGATGTTAATAATTAGAAATGAGATTTTTTTCCAAAAACTCATTGTTTGGTTGAGATTTGGAGAATTTTTGGTATTTTTTACATCTCTCGTCTCCAACGTATATGTCTCTTATAGGAAAAAGGAACTCGTCCGCTATGCTACCAAAATAAACTAAAAAAGTTCACAGCGAATGGTTCGAATTCCATATCAGAAAGTGAGTTAACTCAATTTTTCCAAACAACATGTTTCGAGCCCGATTTAAAAATAAGATGCTATGAAGAAGCAGTTGCGGGATCGAAAAGATGTTTGAGCGGAAAAGAAAAAAAGATGTTGGAAGCTTTAGAAAATATCGACGACCAGCTAACTTCATACATTTGTAATAACAAAGAGCTAATTACAAGTGAGTATTGATTTTCATTAAGTCAAAAATCATTTTAAACAATATTTTCCTGTCGACCGTGAACTTCTTTAACGAGTTTCATACAATATTTTTTCTACGCTGATAAAAAACCAAAAAATGTCTTATCTAAATGTCTAAATCGAATAAAAATGGCGCCGATTTGAATGTTTATGCTTGTCATGATGATAAAATGTAGTAGTAAAATGACAGAGGAGTGCAATGAAGATTTTATTGCACTCGAGCAAAAAGAGCTAGTTTTTCCGCTGAATAGAGTTCAATAAAGTTTTCTTTTTTGCACGAACGTAGAAAAAAGTTCTTAATACATAGTAACGGCATATTCCAATAATACATGTAATATTAACGTTGGACTATTTTATTTTATGTTTTTATTTAATTGTGATATATCACTTTGATTATAAAACTTTTGCGCGATCGATCTTTTTTGTTCATTTACGCCATCGGTTGTCAGGACGGTAGGTTGTGTTTACTGGTTTCTAAGTGTAACACGTCGGTAAGTGATTTACTTACCGTTCAGACGTCGGTAAATTACTTACCGACGTCTTAGCCCTACATACATTTGAGTGGTCCTGAATATTAAATTACTTTATTCATTACACAGAAGGAACCAAAAAAATTTGAAGATTCATATTTTTTTTATGAACAGAATCGAACAGATCAATATAAAAAGTAATAAATAGCATAAAAACAATTTCACCAAAATGCTAATTATATTTTGAACTGATCGAGAAGTATAAATGTCACTTTTGACATTTCGTTCATTCCGAAGATATTTAAATTATTTTATAGTATGTACAAAAAGTACGAGGAGTAATAAACCCTAATTAAGTATGCAAAACCTTTACAGGGAGCACCATGAAATTTTTGATAAATCTCTTACTTTAAATTACATTTCTTCCGTAAATCTAAAAACCAGGTAGATCGACCCCGTATTTGTTTCAGTTGTAGCAAAGTTTAGGGTTTCTTCATTGTTAAAGGATTAGCAGATAAGCAATAACGCAGTGCAGTGGTGTGTATTTTGGGAAAAAAATACGTTTTAAATTATAATATAATAAAAAATGAAAAGAAATAATTATTGGAATACATTTATTACTTACATTTTATTCTATATCCGACTCGGAAGAGGAAGAATAGTTGTTGACATTAATAATAATAGGGTCGATTGAATCATCACAAATATTGTCAATTTTCCACATATTTGCCTCTACTTTGATAACATGCTCGATACAGTTTGTCCAATTTTCCTTACTAACATGACTTACAGCACTCTCAAACAATTTCACAACATCGTTTATCTTGAAAGTAGTATTTTTTTTTCCAACTTCCCCCTTTACCTGAGCCCATATTAATTCTATGGGATTAAGTTCACAATGATAAGGGGGAAGTCGAAGAACTGATATACCACGAGAAGAAGCCATTTCTTCTACAATGTAGGTTTTGTATTTATTCTTGTTCATTTTTGCAATTCTGTAAAGTTCTTTCCTTAGTGGATCTTTTGGAAACTTGATATTTTTCGAAATAAGCCACTCCAAAAGCTCTGCTTTACGCCAACGACTTGTGGGCAATGCTTCTCGTAACCGTGAATGATAACTTGCGTTGTCCATAACAATAACAGCCCCTTTTGGAATCAGATCCAACATTTGAACAAACCATTCCTCGAAGACATCCCCATTCATATCTTCGTGATAGTCCCCCGTGCGTTTTGAAATAAAAGTTAATAATCCACCATCAACAAAACCTTCAGAACTTCCAACATGGACAATGATAAGTCTTTTTCCTTTTCCAGATGGTGGCTGCAAACCTAACGACAAACCTTCCACGAATGCCTGCCTTCCGCTTTTAATGTTTTCATCTTGCCAAGATTTGGAAACTGTATATCCAGCATTTATCCATGTTTCGTCTAAGTAGAAGATTTTTAAATTTTGTTCTCTGGCATGTCGAATGCTTCTTAAATAGTCTCTTCTCCAAAAAACTATTTCCGGTTTATCTATCAAGAGAGATTTTCTATTATGTTTTGTATATCTGAAACCCACATCTTTCAAAAGTTTGCATAATGTCATTCTGGAGAATTTTGGATAGTCCGTATCTTCTTGCACTGATGTCATAATTTTGTCAAGTGTTGGAATTTCCTTTCGTAAGTAAAATCCATAGACTTTACGCCTTAGTCTTTGTTTTAATGACTCATCGATCTCAATTGGTTATCGGCCTGAAGGAGTTTTAGGGGGTTGAAGAGTTCCATTCTTGCTTTCTTTTAGTAATCTATAAATTGTTGATTTAGCAACACACAACATAGCAATTCCACAATATCATCAACACTTGCACTTGGATCCTTGTTTTTCAATGATATATAACAATTCAATATCAGAGTTTTTTCATTTAAAGATAATGGACCTGTTTTTGGTCGTTTAGATGGTCCTTGGCTTATCGACATTGTTTGGTACTTGCACAATCAACATTCAACAAATGTTTTAAATATATTCCAACTGTTTACAATATTATGAAAACCATACAACTTCATACAACTTTACTCAAAGAACTAATACTAAGTACTGATTTAATAAATAAATAAATAGGTGTAATCGTATTGAGCCGATTACAGTAGGCCACTTGCCATTTAAAATTTCTGAAAAAAATTCCCCAAACACTACATATAGGAGTAATACAAATAAAAAATATTCATTTTGCTTCTTTGAATTTAATAAAAATTGTAACGATATCTTGCTATCTTGACTTTAATTAATTTTTTTTAAATATATTTCATTGTGATTTATTTGTGACAATATTCAAAGTTTGAATTAATCTTCTTACAAAAAGAACAAAAATATATAAAATAATTATTGTTACAGATTGGTTTGTTTTCTATTATGAATAAACTGTGTTGCCTTTCTTTATCAAACTTACTGAAATTTATGTACCTCTATCACTTTTTTTTATTAAAATTAGTACATCCCGTTACCTCTGACCTAAATCGTATATTCTTTAGCATAGCTGCAACTCATTCGTTCAATACAAAATGTACCTTACGGTATACCCTCTTAAAATATATTTTGGTACGTATATGAAATCTACTTAAATGAATGATTTATTACTCCTTGCCCTTTCTATATAGACTATATTCGAAGCTTATTTCAATACGATCGCACAAAAAATGGTATGAGCATTTCGAATGTTAAGGGTAATACCGGTCTCCAGCAAAATTGGAGGCTTCGCTACGCTCAGACCCCAAACATTGCTATGGATCGGTAAACAACCCTTACAGTTCTTGATACTTAATATACTATATAGCAACTTTTTTTGACAATGTAGATATTGTGTCACAAGGGCAGAAAATGAGCATTTAGTAGCACAAGCGAGCTTAGCGAAGCGAGGGCAGCTGATAGACACACAACTATTTTGGTCTACCGAATAAACTAAGAAATTGCAAAATATAAACAAAAAACCTTGACATTTACTAACATTTGATTAAAAAATGCATGTGGAACGTCAAAGTCATCAAATGACAGATGGGGAAAATCTTCAAATATCGCGGATCACCAGATACCCGAAGCAAACAATTTTTGAGGGGTGGTGGCATATAGGGGTGATGGGTGGTTTCTTGGGATTTTCGTCCCAGGACGAACTATTTCAAAAGGGATTTCTGAGGTAAAATTTCTCCACCAGGTCGGATTGGGCAAATTCCCAGTTTTGAAAATTTCACAAGTTGACCGAAAAACAATTTTAGGTTAAAGGATAGAAGTCCACGGTAATTTAGTAGAAAAAGATACAGTTGTCAGCCAGATTCATAGTGTCACTTTTCAGATGTCGTGTGCTCGCGCATCTTTGATAATTCACTCCCATAATTTAGTAGTGCGCCCAATGAGGTAAAAAAGAAAGAGGAGAGAACATAACAGTATAAAGAATCATCGACAAAAAGGCTTCTGAATATTCGCTGTGTGTCGACAGGATGGAATAATAGTGATGTGAAATATTACAAGTTTCCTACTGCGCAAAACAAGTTGGTACAAAGGAAAAAATGGATTGCAGCTGTAAAAAGAGTAAAGTGAGTGTCTTAACCTCACTTCAAAATACAGTGTACACTGATACAGTATTCTATACGTAATGTTTTCTCCACCAATTTTATGTAGTTTGTTTATTTTTTCATAAATTCATTTATTATAAATCATCAAAAATATTTGTGTGCAATCGATACACATATGAAGAAGCAGCTCATGTCACTTGGAATGTCAAATGGAATAATCGATTTTTATTAATGATTTTAGGCAACGTTTATCTCCGTTGATTCTAACCTACAAAGCTACACTTAACATAAAAAAATACATTTTAAAAACGATTACTTACTCAGTCGCTCATAAAATACTGAACATTATGTCATTAGGCACTTGAATTTTCAAATTATTTACATTGTAAAAATTAAAAGGCTCCCTATCTTTATAATAATTGTTGCTTCCATAAGCTTCACGTGTAAATGCCTCCGACGTAACTTGCGTTTTTAAGCCGCGAGGGGGCGATAGTAGGTACGCACATAGCGAATAGCCGACTTCCGTGAACAAACCAGAGACGTACATAAAATTATTCTATTAGGGGAAACGGAAAACTCTCATATGCATCTTTTCAAGGTGGTACTTTTTGTTGTTAGAGAATAGAGTACACGCATATTTCATATTTTGCTTGGATATTAATTTATGATAGTATAAATGATATCAAAAATTACTAATAATAGGAAATAAACCAGTTTCCATTGGAAATTACTCCCAAATTTTGAAATAAAATTCAAATTTCAATGCACTTTCCGACCACAACCCGAGGATTTCCGAACGCTACCGATGATACGTGTGATGTCATATCTCTTGTGTTTACTTATATGTCAATATGGCCGGTATTGCATTAGGTTATGTGTAGTTGTGTGTTTATATTGTATTTTAATGATAATAGTTCATTGCTTCATCGACGTAAAAATATCATTCATATGTTTGTTTCTAAAAGTCAACGTAAAGTGGAAAATGGACATAAATATTCGATATTTCCGAGGATATTTTGAAACTTTTGGAAGAATATATTTTATTTACTAGTTCAGTGTTCAGTGACGATTCTTTCATATTTTGTGAGTAAGGATATGGCTAGCGAAGGTTTTGTAAAAGCACAAACTGATAACTTGCCCAAAGTAGACTCATTTATGCTTCTTGACTTTATGAAGTCAAACAGCTGCTTTAATGCAGAGGTAATAAGAGGAGTTAAAGCATTATCGTAAGTACGATTTAAACTATGTTTTATTTATATAATATATACCAACCATATTTCGATGAGTGGTCGTAAGAAAATGATGTTTTTATGGTTGATTCCTAGACATATAGGTACATAACCTCAAACTGTTTAAGAATAAAAATTACCAGCTTAGAAGTAGGTACTTACATTAAAATGGTCTCCACAAACAAAAGTAATGCCCTTCTCTTAAGTGTATTTTTGCTTGCGCCACCAGGAAAAGTAACAAATATTTTGTCTGGAGTCTTAATAGACGTTGATTTACACACTGGAACAATGCAATATTTGGAAAAAGTTAAGAACGTGAACAAATGACGTCTCATCATGGGGCAGCCATATTATTTATGACGTAAAGCGCGTTTTGGCGGACATTCAAATTTTATGATTTTCAAAGTCGTTTTAAAAGTAAAGTTCATATTTTTTTGAAAAAATAGGCATGCAAGGTGTTAGGAGACCTGATAAAGCGTCAATTCCCACCAATAGCGCAAAATGTATGCTTGTACCCTATTGATACCATATTTTGGTACATTCAAAAATTTTATAGCACTATTGTATAACTCAATATCAACTCAAATTTATAATAATACTTATTAATAAACTTTCTTATTCGCGAAAACGAGCAAAATTGGAATGGGGATAACAAACCAAATCGCCATTACAGTACGTGTATTGAAACAAATGGGGGTTAGCCACAGATTATCTGGGTTAGCATTGTTTTCCCCATTCCACTGACAGCTTTGACATAAACTGCAGCGCCAGCTATCGGAAAAATTTTCGCGAATACTGAAAATCACTATTTTTTAACGTTGCTTTTCAATTTGACACATTTTAGTACATTGAGGATATCTATGTTGACACAAGAATTGATGACTGTCTCTAATGTGGCTTCTTAATATGGCGACTTCTGTCAAAAGTTGGTTAAATCACTACCACGCTTAACGTCCCTCCCTTTTCTTCTACCCCGTTGAGTGCGCCAAAACAATTACAACTTCAAAAACCATGAATCTTCCATTACAATGTTTTATTTGTTTATAAAATTCCAGAATATTTTGGAGAGCTGAACCAAACTTGTTTAACAGGCTTAACAGATGTAATTGAAAAATGTTTAATGTTAAATAATACTGAAACGATATTTAAGGACATATCAACCATTACGACAAGGTAAGATACTCTTTCCGTATGTTTAGAAATGTCAGTTGATTTTCCAAAATATACAGAAATATGCAAATATTTATCTGCTCCTTATACCAAAATACTCCATAATATTCCTCATGATTTCCATTTAAAGTTATCCACTTCATTCACAGTTTCCATAATAGTATGGCTCTTGGGCGACGACCCAGCACTGTAGTGGAACGCGTTTAATGCGATAATTACAGTCAAGCAAGGTCGGACATGGTTAGTACTTGGATGGGTTACCATGACAGGGAAAACCATCGTATAGGGCCCGTACAGCCTGCAGCGGACTAGCATATCACAGCTTGCAGGCATTATACCAAGGAGCACGGGGTATAATGTAGATATGCCGTCTTTCGGAGGAGACGTAAAACCGAGGTCCCGACTCCATGGATGTTGGGCTCGATAAAGAACGGTTAGGGGTAGAGTGCTCCCGGCGTCGGTGATTAGCCTTAGTCGCAGAAATACACCGACGTTAAACAACAGAATGAAAAAAAATAACTCTTGACATCTATTGATAAAAAGCTTCACTGAAATGACATTTCATTTGCAAGAAACTGTAAATGAAGTATATAACTTTAAATGGGAATCAGGAGGAATATCCAGTATTTTGGTATACCTACGGGTTTGCCAAATATTTTTTTCTTCAATGAGATTGATAAATTCATGTTCTCTGGACGGATGATATCTACTTTATACTGATAACGCGCAAATACACCGAAATCAGTCTATAAGTGAAATTGTTGCAAACTAAAATGGCTAGTTCTATCCTGGAGATATACCAACTCCGTTTAACTTTGGAGTGTAGTTCAATGTCCATCGTGGAATAGAGCCAGAGAAGTAGTTGTTGTTTCTTAATGAACGGTCTTTGCTCATAGATTTCAAAAGAATCTGTAGGGTGTTATAATACCAATTTAAAGTGACTCAATAGGGAAGCGATTATTATGAGAGGGATAATATAAGAAATTTTTTTAATTATTTTAGTCAGTTTGAAGAATCTGAAGCCTGCATGATGGATATAATGTCCAATCAATGTTCGGAAAATGTAAAAGACGTTATGTCAACAACAATAAAAATCTTGAAACATAACATGGCGAGATCTACAAATGTGCAATTGAAACCCAAGAGCTTGCACAGAATTGTACGGGATCTAGCTATGTCCGAGAAGATGCAGAGAATGGAGATTCACATTAAAACCGCTTGTGTCAAGAATGGGGAACCGACTAAAAAATTAGAGGTAAATGTATTTTTTTCTTATCATACATGTTTGTAGAAATTTCTCGTCTTATAACTGAATGACGAAACATTCTGTATGTTAGTGTGGATTTATGCAGCAGCATTTAACAATTATCAATTAGCATTTAACAATTAACATTTATCAATTATTATAAGTTAAACTACTAATTTCACTATGACTTCATTTATGCAGACAATTAACAATTATCATTTATCATTTACCAATTACGAAGTGGGCCAACTTTTAACTTTCTTAAATTAAATGTACCGAATTTTCATCTAGTGCGCAACTAGTACGCAGATCCTTACTTTTTTAATGGAATAGCGGTTGACTTGGGGTTATGTTGTGTTTGTTTATTTTCAAGTTGTACTAATAAAAGAAAAAAAGTCTTCAATTCTACTATACATCTTCAAAATTGTTCCAATGCACAAATAGACATGAAAATGTAGGGTTATTGTAACTAGAATCGCGGGCTTGTGCGCATGCTCACCATTTTCTCCTAATTTATAATTGTGTGTGCATAAACGATGGCAGTTTTACTAATTGTTAAATGATAAATGTTAATTGTTAAATGCTAATTGATAATTGTTAAATGTTGCTGCATAAATCCACACTTAGACATGATCCATAATTTTTTATTCTACAAATATAGTAAAAATTTTGGACATGACTAAATTAAAATACTCTCAATCCGCGGCCGCAGTGCTGGCGGGTGGAGGGAAGCTTGGCGGGTAGAGGGTGGAAGTCAATGAGTAGAGTGAATATACCTTGGCCGCACTGGGGTGCGATTTTCGAGTTCACACGAATATTATGAGTGTACGGTTATTTCCACATGAATTTTTTCGTATACGTTGCTAAATGTGTATTTTTCAACACCGTTCGAATAAACGTTCGTACACGAAGAATTTATCAGCCGGCAACACCGCATAATCGTTTGGTCTTGTCACTTGTGACATTTGAGAAGCAAATCTATGCAGCTCTAATAGTTCTATGCAAAGAATAAACCAACTACTGCATCAAGTGTGGTAAGCTCAAACTGGCTTTTGATATTACTTATATAACATGTTTCCTTTATTATTGTTTTTGTTGAAAAAGGGGAGATTAAGTTACAGACTCTTGTTGGAGCAGGGAGATGAGGCTCCAATATGTTTATGCGCTTATGAATTTAAATCATCAAAACCTGCCATATTATAACTGATTGTATCATTTATTATTCAAATTAATGACATACCAAACACAAATATTTTCAATCTAGGTTATGTACCTAAATTTACACTTTCCGTACACGAAAACATTTATGAAATAAACCCACTCGAAACAAGCCATACGAAAGTGTTCGTATACGATTACCGTTTGAGCATGTCGAAAATTAGGTTATTTTAATTTCTTACGAAAATGGTCATTTTTCGTATACGATTTACTCCCGAATGGTTTCGAAAATCGCACTTCTGGTCGATGGAAAATCATCGTACCAACCCAAAATCAAGCTCAGTCTAAAGTGTGTGTCAGCATGCCCGTTTCAAATTTTGCCGAAAGGCTTTTCCTGTGTGACAATTCTTATCTGAAGTACACCAATCTAGAAAATAAGAGGAGTTTGGTGCATGTGTATCACTTGCACAGATGAAGACTTTCTGCGAGTTTACAAGAAGATGCAAAATTTCACCGAACATTTTTTTAATTATGCACGTATGAGTGTAGAGGAGTTTTTTCGTGATTCGTCTGCTGGGTCCCATATTGCTTTTCGCTTATAAACAGCCGAAATTTAATTTTCTCCCATTATATGCCTTGAGCCCGGTTGAAAATATCAAAGGCAACCACAGCAGAGGGTGTGCTGTGAACACAACTGATTCTCCGGTGGCTAGCTCGGCTAGTCGATAGACGGCTTAAGGTGGTAGGGAATCGCAGTGCGGCTGGTTCAATTCAATCGCTTGTTGCGGCAACATAGCTCGAGGGCTGCTTGGAGGAACCCTTCAGGTGATACGCTTGCACTGCGGCCGCGGCTTCAAGTTTGAATTGTTCCCCTCATTGATAATTTTTATTTTCCATTCAAATAACATAGAAACAAAATTATCTCTTAATTTGGAATTCCATAATTCACGCAGGGAGTAATATTTCGGAATGACTTGTATATATGCTCGTAAGCAATTTGACGCTCTACAAAAAAAAGCTTTTATAACTTTTTGAAATATCTACTTTTTTCAAAGTTATCCAAGGTTAAAGTTAAAATGTTAATACATTCTTTCAAATTCTCGAAGATCCAATCCAGCTTATCATAAAACTTCATGGGATATTTTTTTTTCAACTTTTTATCACCTATAATTTAGCCTTATGGAAAAATTTCATATCTTTCGTAAGTTATTTGTATTAAATTGATAATTTTTTACTGAATATAGTAACCAATCAAATTACTTAATTTCAAGTCATGTGTCAAATTTCATCCAATCACCGCTGTATTACAGCGATAATACCCTACATATGGTGTTTTCAGTTTGGTGTTTACTTTTTATTAAAAATTAATTAAACGTCAAAATGACAACTGGATTAAAAATGTCGCGAATAATTTGATATGGCATCTAACGATTCAATTAATTTACCAATTGTACTTTTCACAACTGTAGTTTTGAATAAAAATGAATAATATTTGTTTGATTCCAACTAATAAATTATTAAACGTTAGATTGACAATCAATTTTTTGATATCTACAAAGTAAAAAATTATCTTATCGAATACTCCTCGGGTCTTGATAAATACTCAAAATTTTGTCGTAGAGAATCCTTCAAGCGTGTTTCTCAAAGATAATAGCCCTCGGCCTTCGGCCTTGGGCTATTTTCAAGCAACACGCTTTCAGCATTCTCTATGACAAAATTATCTCGGTATTATCAAGACCCTAGGGGTATTACTACTGATAATTTAATTATAATTTTATTGTTTATAATTGATGCCAATGACTCACGACCCATGAAATATTTGGAAAAATTTTATGAAATTATGTTTTAGCCAATAAAATGGTCTACAAAAAATATTCTACAAAATTTTTCCAAATACTTGATTGTAATGTCGAAAAATTGGAAAAAATAGCCAAATTCGTCACTCATTCAACTTCATCCTTGAATAACTTGAAATGACTGAAAATATCAATAAATTATAGGCGACTTTTTTGTGAAGCGTCAAATTTCCTACAAGAGTATACCTTAGGTATTCCGAAGAATTACTTTCCACGTTACAAAATTTCCAAAGTACAAGACAATTTTGCTTTAATGCTACTTAAATAAAAAACAAATTGTCAATGTGGCACCACCTAGTCTATAAATATGAAGAGCTCAAACTTTCACAGTATTTTATTTTTGTCATTTATTCAAAGAAAAAAAAACAATCAATTTTTTTGGAAACAGTCTAATACACACACTGATAACAAGAAAATTAAAAACAATATTCAATCAACCCTCATAGAACGTGGTATTGTGAGGATTTTTCCCAACAGGGGTATAATTGGTCACTTTAATATAAGTATAAACAGCCTACTACTATACATTCGAGTCGATTTATACGGTCATTTCTGCATATGATTTTTAAATTTCAGGATACTTTGGAAAAAATGAAAGCTTGTATAAGAGAAAAACCCATGTTTTTAGTTCCAAAACACATTTTCATAAAACATCTTGATGATTGTACAAAAGATGCAATCACACTTTTCAAATCCTGCTTACCAGAAAAATATAAATACCTTCCTAAGTTAATGTTCGATATCATTGACTCAATGGTCAGCTTCCTGTACGACGATTTCACTCTTGTCAGTTGTAAGTATAACAAACTTATTAACAAAGATGGACAGGGTGTCCAGAAGCTCTCCTGCCTAACGGAAACTACAGTTACTAGAAGTAGTGCCAGTTGTATGAAGCATAGTTAATCTAATATCTATGGTTAACCCATGATCACAGCTATTAGAGTGTTGTACGAAACGTAGTCAAGAATTATTTTGGTTAACTCATGAGTTAACTATGCAATTTACTGAACCATCAAAAATGGTGGTTTAACTAAAGTTCATGGAATAAACGTCAAATTCTGATGTGACATAACTTACAATTGACTATTATATAACCTATAATTTTACAACTTTTTATTGTTTACAATGGAAAACGTGGATTATTTTGAAGAGTTAACGGATGATGAGGATTTTCTAGAAATGATAAGAGAAGTGGGAGAAGGTTTATTTTCTTATTTGTATACGACTTTTATACCTTATTGAGATTTTATACTAGGTTTTAGGTTTAAGGAGAAACGCTCGCATATTTCGAGCAAGAGAAAATCATTTTGAAAAGTGAACGGAAAATGAGTTTTTTGATAGATTCAGAATATCAAAAGGCACTACAAATTAATTTTTCCATATAGACCACTGCCAGTGCCTTGAGCATAACATTTTCCGTTAGCATACTTTTTCTTGACTCTTTTTTTAATATTTCTATAGTTATTAAACAGCACGTCACTTGTTCGTTGTGTAGTTGCACTGATAGAATTTAATTCTTCAGCCAACTGAAGCCACAAATTTTTCTCATGCCGAGAACTTTCTGCATCCGTTTTCTTATACTCTATAACGTTTTTATACTAAGCAACTAGAGAAATCAACGTCGATTCTTCAAATGCACTAAAATTTGGAGTACGCTTGTTTTCTTTATCTGCCATCTTTTCACTTCAAAGAGAACACACAAAATGATATTTACGCCAAACACGCTTTTGGTCATAGACTGTCATTGATTAACGATTCCACAGTATACAAAAACTGTGACGATTTTTCAAGTTAGTACCAACAATATTGATAAAATTCTCGAATGTTACTAGAGATTCGGATAACCAACATAAAAATATTGATTTGACTATGGTCAACATGTGAACCTGGTTCAGTTGATCAATTGGTTAACTACGTTACATACAACTGGTCCTAAATCTATTTAGCTCAAATTACCTTAATCCGAAAATGCTTCCTAAGGAAGCTACAGCCCTCTGAAGAAGACGTCCTCATATGAGTTTTCTTCAAATTATTGAAAAATACCGTTACTTAAAATATTCAAATAATCAATAAACAGTTACAAACCGTTCGATGTGAATGAATTTTTTTCAGATTCATCACCGTGTCAGTCGTGGGAACCAGCAGCTATTTTTATTGAAAAATCTTTATTTTCAAGTTTTTTATCCGACATCGAATCTGGAAAACTCAAGATAATTTTCAGTAGTAATAGCCCGAGGACATTGATAATTGTTCGAAAAAATCTTATGACAGATTTCGAAAGCTTGTTGCTTGGAAACAGACCGACGCCGTAGGCGGAGGTCTGTTGCCTACAAGCAGCAAGCTTGAGAAAGTTGTCATAAAATTTTTAAGCATTTATCAATGTCCGAGGGTTATTCGGATATAAATTTTTTTTGTTTCAATATTATAACCAAATCGTGACATTTCGAAATATTAAATATTCGAAACTCCAAAATCGAAATAAATCAATATGTATCCATAGCAACGTGTGAAAATTGCCCATGGTCTGTTATCAGTGTAATGTTGACATGATTGGCTGAGATTGTTCATATGATATAAAATGAGGAAATTTGATTGGTTTTTGGAATTGTCAAAAAATGTTCACAAAAATTACTTTGTTCTTTTATATCGATATTATGAACAGTTTTCGAGAAAAATAAATTCAAACAACTGTAATATCAAGTTGGCTTTGAAAAATCATAAAATTGTTTACATACTGGTAACAAAAATCGTGAGTATTAAGTTGCTTACATTGTTTTGGGAATTTTTAATTAATTTTATAACCCAACATGATTTTATGTAAGAAACACAAAAAGTTTAAATTTATTTTTCTCGAAAACGGTTCATGATATCAATTTGAAATAAGAGAACATTTTCCATGAAAATGATCTTGAATTTTCCAAATTCGATGTCGGATAGGGGAAAGTCACCAAATATGAAATACCAATTTGTTTTTGGGATATAAAAAAAAATCATATACATTAAATCAGTTTAATGTTTTTACGAATCAGTCATACATTTATATGTAGTAATTAACAGCCTTTAATCAAATATATCAGTTATCAAATTAAAATCTAACACAAAAAACAAAATCACAAATGAGTAACCAAATATGGAATAGGTATCCATACATGGAATATAAGCAAAAATCAACAAAACAATAACAAAAATGGACATTAATATCTTTGAGATCAATTAAATAAATATAATATATTGTGATAAATGGAAGAGGTTACATAATTACTTGCAAAAGTCCCAGATCCAAGTATAAAACTCTGGACCAGCACAATCATAATTTGCCCAGAGCCCACACATCAAGCATTTAATTTAATATTCCATAATTAGACACCGACGACTGTCCATCTTTGGATTTTCATACTAGTTCAAACTCTTCTAAACATTTTTCAAAGTCACAATATTTTAATGACAAAAAATCACAAAATGGTGAAATAAACATAATACCGATATACTAAATACACTTACATAAACAAACATAACAGCTGGTAATACTCGTTTATTACTTACCTTTAAAATTTTCTGCACGACAACAAAACAAAACACGCCTGCCACACGTGAAGCATTCGCGCATCTGACTCGATGGTGTGGGTGCGATAGTTAGTACACCGAACGAAACAGAAGATGGTCGAGTGTTGCGTTTCATACTTATAGTCTTAGAGAAATGAAGGCATTCCATATTAGGATACTATTCCATATTTGGTGACTTTTCTCTACATAAAAAACTTGAAAATAAATTTTTTTAATAAAAATACCTGTTGGTCCCACCAACTTACACGCTTGTGATGGATCTGAAAAAAATTTATTCACAGCGAACGACCGGTTTGCAACTGTTTATTGATTAGTTTGAATATTGCAAGTAACGGTATTTTTGAATAATTTGGAGAAAACTGACGTGAGGACGTCTTATTCTAAGGGCTGTAGGGAGCATTTTCGGCTTAGGGTAATTTGAGCTAAGTCGACTTAAAATCACCTCTAGTAACTGTAGTTTCCGTTTGAGAGGAGAGTTTCTGGACGCCTTGTATAAATTAAAAACAAGTAATCCTAGCTCGGATTAACTATTAAAATTCACGTCACTTTGAATCTACCCTGTATACTGCTTTTCTCATTTTCTATTGGTCGCACTGTCTCCAATCAGTGATAAATTCAGTTAAAATTCCATTTTCTCATGAAGTCCGTCGAAGTTAGGACACAAACATCATATTTCTCCGAGGCAGAATATTATGTCAATCGAAGACATCTCGACTCTAAATAATATTCTCACTTTAATATTCTCACTTTAATATTCTCACTTTTAATATCTCTAGAATTATTGTCGAAATTTTTTGAGTGCACGAATTATCTTCAAAATTGTCGAATAAAATGCAAGCACAGGCTTAGTGCTCTCCAAATTGGAGTCTGTCAAGCTGATATCTCAACCCTTAGTTTTCCAATGATAACATTCCACCCCCACTTCTTCGAGTATATATCGATAGAAACCAAAACTGTAGAAAATAATTAGTTTCCGATTAAGTATATCATATTCTATATCGGAGAAATTTGATGCTGGGTAAATCTTTCGAACTTACTTCCCGGACTATTTATTGTACAAACAAATTTTAAGCAGTGACTCTAGTCCCGGCGCAGGGACTTATTTCAAAATACCGGCGCGTGGCTTTACCTAATATGTATAGGGTATGAAATATAATTGAAGGCACCGTTCGTCTAATTAAAAATTATTGAGCCATTTCTATTTTTTAATATTGGTCAAAATAGTGGTTGTGGTAAAAGATTTTCAGGTCCCTCCCTGCGCCGGTACTGAATTCAAGTCTCGGTCCATCATCTTTTGAGATCTTTCTGCGCCAGGACTAAGTCACTTAGTCCAAGATCCCCAGCCAAAGAAGTGGGTTCTGAAAAAAATGTATGGGAACAGGTATTTTTTCCTTTGAATATGTTCAGGGGTGTCCCCTGAATGTAAATCCAAGTTGGCGTCATGGGGGGGCTTCACTTCAGCCGCTATCTTGAAAAACACGTTTTATCAAACATCTCGCGGACCGCGCATCGTACGACAAAGATTGTGTAAATCATTACTGTAGATAATAATATTTGCCATCTTTTTTATCCAAGACTTTTTTTTGTATAACGCATAAGTTTTCGATTATAGCCCTCCAAACTTTTTTCACTTATTTTGTGTTAGTATATTATGCAGATTTTTATACTTATAGATGTATGTGCATTCAATAATTTTTTTTTAGGAGGGGGTACCTACTTGGATTTTGTGACGTAATATTGATAGGGGGGTAACAGAGAGTGTCACACAGCGTGACACTAAAAATCCTAAAAATCCCAATTTCAGCGTGACGGTGTTTTATGAACGGCCTCTTAGCGATTTTTCGAAAAACTCAAATTCACGTTAAATTTAAAAGAATAATAAATCCAAATTGAATACCAGCCTTCATATTCTTCTATTAGAAAAGAAATCATTTTCAATATTACAATATATTATAATACACAATATAAAATGATACTGTACAATATAAAATAGCATAATACAAGCATGACGTTAATTAATTATAATAATGATATTAAGAATAACAACAACAATTCTTACGATGTAGCGTGATGCACTATTGTTTCTTGCTACATCGACAATCTTTCATATGATGATACCGTTTTAAGCAACAATAAAGATCGATGAATTATTAGTTGTTCTCCACATTATTTATAATTTTAATTGATTCGGCACACAGCTGTATTGACATTTGAACACTTGATGCCATTTTATGCGTTATGAAATGGTTTTCGTATACAACGAGCAATATTGCCACTGATAATGTACGAGGAGCAGGTTTTACCAAGCTGCAGCTCCTAAACTATAAATGCTACGAGAAAAAATGTCCAATGAAATTTATAGAAAATTTCATGCTTTACAATTCAGTTACCACCATTTTCAATTTATCATTGACCATTAACTAAATATTCAGCAAAAACCATATTGGAAGAAGTTTGGTGCGCTATAATTTAAAACCTATATGCGTTATACAAAAAAAGTTTCGAATAAAAAAGATGGCAAATATTATTATCTACAGTAATGATTCACACCATCTTTGTCGTACGATGCGCGGTCCGCGAGATATTTAATAAAACGTGTTTTTCAAGATGGCGGCTGAAGTGAAGCCCCCCCATGACGCCAACTTGAATTTACATTCAGGGGACACCCCTGAACATATTAAAAGAAAAAAATACTTGTTCCCATACATTTTTTACAAAAAATACCCGGCTCTTGGCCTAACTGCCCAATTTTTATTACCTTAGCTGAACTCACTCCATGTCTACCAAAATTACGAGATGAAAAAAGTGCCAACGATTATAATGAATGCGTAGAAAAAATTGTGTCAGATACTGAAGACGAACTTGTGGACTCGAAGAGCAAATTTTGCGAGTAAGTGTGCTCTTGCTAACAGCACAAAACGAAAATAATTTAATTAATTTTTATGATTTCAGGAGATTTATACCATTGAATCAGTGTTTCATTACACAAGTACACAAGGCGTGCCAAAATTCTACAGGTCTTACAAAATTTGAGAATGATTTCATGAATGCTGTTAAAAAACCATGCGAGACAAAATAAAATAATTTAGGGTTTTACGAAAAAAGCATATACATATAATAAATAAAAAGATACTAGTTATATACAATTACAGTAGAAAACATAGTAGATATTATTAAATATGTTTTACACGAATTGCTTTTTTATTTTAAAGATGCTTCTAAACGGGCAATATTTTTAGTGCAATATGTAGCTGCAACACAGTGGTTGACAACATTGCCAGCAATAACAGCCAGACTAAGCAATATATTGACAATATTGCAGAAAGAGATGCCGGACGATCGCTTGGCCAGTGAAATACTCTGCAATTTTACTTTGTTTTGGTGTTTGTTTGTTGTTGTTGTTGTTGAAAATTTTGGAGGTTATAGTATATAAAATGACCAATACTTGGTCGAATGAAAAGATATTGAGTTTATTGATGAAATAAATTCACTTCCTAAGTTATAGAATGTGGAAACCGGAATTTATAAAGATAGAAATGCTAAAAAAGATGGATGGGCAGTTATCGCTGAAGAATTTGGTATATCAAGTGACGATGCCTTCAAAAAATTCAAAAACTTGAGAACTTATGCAAAGAATGAAGTTGAAAAGAAGAAAACCGGTAGTGCTGGCGGTAAACTAGTGAAATGGTAGTTTTAACTTGATGTCAAGAGTTATTTCTAGACTTAGGTAATCTAAAGCTCCACGCCTAAAGTCGAAAAAATGCTAAAAATAACTCGATTCAACGCAAGTTACCCTAGTACAAATGTGCATGCGAAAAAAGTTACAACCCTTCGAAGTTACCAAATGAAAATTGATTTTTTCAAATATTTCGACAGTTGTTCGACATATTATAATGATAGTTGACAAGTGACTCTCATATGATTAGAGCATTGAAAAAAATAAGGAATTATTGCACCCCGTTAAAAAATTATAATAATAATAATAATAATACATTTATTATTCACATTAAGTATATAACAGAAACACATATAGTGTAGGATGAACATTACCAAATAGAAACAATTTTTCGAATGTTTCCAACTGATGTGGATAAATGGCTAGATTGGTTCAGGTTCAGACGAGTAGTCCTTTCCTGCTCTTCCACCAATGCCAGTAAATATAAAATACTTAATAAAATATAAAACTAACACTGATTGAACAATACATATCAACAAGAAAATGACAAATTTTAAACGAGGAGTAAT
>CAJUYG010000841.1:95458-123924 GCA_910591675.1 Galerucella calmariensis | reverse complement strand
ATGGAAGGACATTTTCACAAACAAATCAACCCGTTTTGAAAATTTCATCGTAGGCCCATGGTAAATGGAAATTTTCGTAAATTAACAAATCTACAAATTTCATCGTACTTACGCTCCTATTTTAAAAATGTTCGCGAAAATATTGACTCTTTTTCAAATTTCCATTGAATGGCCTTGATGGAAGGAAACTTTTACTAACAAATCAACGGCCTCTATAAATTTTATCGTATCCCTATATGTTATAAAAGGTACAGGGTTATTCATTATAAATTAAATAAATGAATACATTTTATTAAGAAAATCCAGCTGTAACCAAACAACTTTTATACAAGACATCTTCTCCTAAAAGTAATAATAACGATGATAGGGGGTGGGTAATTTATAATGAATAACTCTGTACACATAGGTATGCACAAAGTCTAGGTACATATAGCCTGACGATGAAGAAAAATCAATTTTTTTCCTCCTCCAAAAAAGTGCTTAACGCGCCCAAAGAAGTTTTCACTACGAGAATCGTGCTAGTTTCAATTTACTATTTGGACCCTTACTTTGTGGAATCTGCTCAAAAGTGTTTTTCAAATAAAACTAACCGTTTCTAATTGATTACAATATTTAATTAAACATTTTCAAGAATTCTGTATTGATAATTATTAGGATATTGACATATCATCATTAATTTTTTTTTTAAATAGTGGAATTCATTGGAAACAGTTTCATTTTAAAAAGTTATAACTGTATCAATAAGTATTTCCTACTAGTGCACAATGGAATATAATCGCTGAATTTTCATTCAAATTAATATACATATAAGAGATCACAAATGCATTCACGACAATTATTAGTGTTTTCACGGTGCTACTAACTTAAAATTGATGTAATTACATAATAATTGATCGAACCTACTTATAAGTAGTGATAAATAATAATATTCTCTTCAACTGCTATGAAAAGAGACGTATTTCTCATAGAATCAAATAAAATCAACAAAAACTTACTATGCTACTGTCATCTTCAAATACCTACTTAGATGTCACAAAACTGAGATTATATTAGAAGTTTTTAAATTGTAGAATGACGTTCCGTGTTTGAGCATACAAAATTGTATGAATTTTTCTATTAACTATAATTTTGAATAAAATTATGTAACAGTTCAGAGATAGGTTACTTTATTGTTATTTTTGTTTAACTAACCATAAAAATTAATATCAAAATACTTTACTTGTATTATTTAAATTTATGCAGTCGTAGAAAGGGTATGGTGTGCAACATGTGGGGAAAGAACTTTTCTCACTCGTTGAATAATGTAAGATACGCACTTGTATCATAAATAACTAAAATCCACTTTCAGATATCTTAAATTAGCCTAACCCAGGCGTTCTTAAGTTTTTAAACCCTTCTTGAATACGTGTTGTTTATAGACACGACCCATATTATTATACTAAGATCACGATGCTTAAATTATGATAAGACCAGGGAATCGCAAGAAACGTCTTCCAATTTTGTGACACACATTGTGTTTGTTTATTTCAAATGTTTCTCATAAAGATAAATGCTCTTTAAATCTCAGTTTGTCCAAAATAGGAACTAAGTTTTTAGAATTACATTTTACGGGAATATTAACACTATCTACTTTGAATTCGTTGTTATAAATCATGGTTCATTATTTTTCACACCAGATTTGCGTGGACCACCCTATATAAAACTTTTATGTATCATCTTTTGATGCACACGGCACTCTATTTTAACCGCTGAAAACAATAGATAATTGGCGCGAAAAACAACGTAGAACAAAGACATTTCAATTTGTCAATACAAATTATATAATTATTTCTTCAAAATAAAGAATCTTTGAGACCTTTGCCGCTATGATAAAAATGTGTCCTAGGTATTATATTTTTCGTGCGATTTACAATTCTCTTAAATTGTATGCTGAATCGATTTTAAAACATCTGCAGTTCTCTATATATTTTATACTCATTATCTTGACATAGTTTCTGTGAAAAAAAAACAGTGCAGTTGCTAATAAATATGCACACTTGTAGTTGCTGAGGTACACAATTTTTTTTATCGTTAAGTATTTGAGTACATGATAAAACAAAAACACATTTTCAATAAAGCAAATACATAAATACTCACTACAAATCGAACAACAAATTATTAAAAGCAGAAGAGGGAAAATTACTATTACTATTACTGTTTTTTACAGCAACTATGTCAAGATATAAATAGTAAAAAGTTTATAGAGAATTGCAGATGTCTTGAAATCGGCTTAGCATATAATTTAAGAAAATTGTAAATTGCTAGGCATAGGACACACTCATACCATTTGGAAGACATTTTTTTGAATATGGTGAATTATTCAAGTGTAGGGTGTTCCATTTAAAATAAGTCAGATATTACACATTGAATTATCTAATAGGGAACTGAAAATTCTGAGCACCCTGTGAATAGATGTTTAGTACCTAGGTACTTAATTATGAAATAAATCCAACGAATGTTCAACTATTTAGATGTAAGAGAAAATTTGCTAGAATTTGTTATATCAATGTGTTAATAATTTTTTTCGAGCTGTTCGCATTTTTTTAAAAGTCAGCATAACTCGGAACCCTCTGTATTTAGGTATAGGTAACAATTATGAAGGAGTACTTCATTTTTTAAGCGACAATCAGAAAATGGAATAAAATATAGGGTGTTCCGTGAGAAAAAATATAGCTTTGATACGCCACACTTTATTGGAACATCCTGTATATTTCAAAATAATTTTGAAATGTAGCCTATATAAATGTTCATACTACTAAAGCGAAAAACATTCTAAGACTATCACCGTTTCGCTATAAACCTCCATCCCGTTGGTCTTGATTCACCCTGTATATGTCAAAATTGCCAATGCTAAAAATGATATTATTTGAAACTGAGTGCAATCTGATAATAATTTCCAGCTTAAATTCAAATTACGTTTCCTGTTTTTAAATAAGGTTTATATTCTGAATTAAGTGTGTTCAAGTCTAGATTCATTGATTAACGAATGTAGTGCTATTGAATAAAGAAAAAGCTTCAGCTTATTTCATAAGTTATATCGTCAGGTCTATGGACTCGAAAGTCACAAAAAATGGACTGAAAAAAATGATAATGGATCGGAAGTGTCGATATAAGATATTTATGTCTTATAATATACATGTTACAGACTACAAGTTAAATAATATAAGAAGTATCTTCAGGTCCATGGACTCGAAAGTCACAAATAAGGGATTTGAAAAGAATAGGAATTGACTGAAAGTGTTGATATTAGTATATTAAAGTATAAGTGGATATTAATTGCTCTATTTCGAGCACTCCGGCTTCGCCGTCGTGCTCCAAAAATCGCGCGTGTTTTAAAGACCAATTATCCACGAATACTCTACGCTATTTTTTTATTGGTGCACTTTGAAATTATAAATACTGGTCTATAACTACTACAACAACAAGAAATGGAAATCATAGATGGAAATAAGAACTAAATGTCAAATGGTTGAATTCGTGATGTATATGATGTATACCTATGGTATACCTTGCTGTGTCATGGAAATGAGAAAAGCTTAAACTAATTTGTATTTTGATGGAAGTTCAACCTCATTGAGTTCTGTAAATGTCAATAGTATTAATTTGAATACCATTTCCTGAGATTCGAAAAATCGAAATATTAATATTTCAAACAATACCAACGGCACTTTCCATTTCAATTTATAAATTTGACATTGTTAAATATTGTTCGAATAAAAGTTTTGACGTTACAAACCATTCCTGTCAGATCAATAATGAAAAAATTGTCATTTAGTCATAATTTAGACCATAGATTCAAACTTCGTTTCTCGAGTTGTTGATGTTGCCACGGTAACTTTAAAACACGTGCTTTTTTAAGTTTAATTTAAACACGCTGAGGCGTGCTTTAAATAGGTAAAATGGTTCACCAATAAAAAAATATATATTTATGTCTTTCATAAATATACAGTGTGTAAAAGCCAAATGGAATAAATTCATTATTTCGGTTACTGTACATATTTATAAAAAATCCCGAAACACGTCAAATTTAAATTATAACTTGACATTCTTTAACGTGAAAATGCAACCCCTACCTTCAACCCCCTTAGAATGACAGGTACAACCCCCAATTTTTTAAATGGGAAGTATAGGCTTGTGATATATCATTTGAAAGGTCTCTTCATTCTCTATTCAAAAATGTTATTGTTTTTAAATTTAATGCAAAAATTAACATAAAAAAAATTAATATCATGTTGTTACCGAAATTCGCTAAAATATACTCGGAACTTATTACAATATTACTTAAAACTTATTTCCCGTTTAGGTCTTGATAATGAGAAAGTGAACAAAAACCGTAGCAATGTGGTTTTTAGATGGTAACCATTAAAAAACTTTAAAGAATTTCCGTGGCAACGCTATTTTAACAAGCAGTAGTAAATTGTTTTATTTAAGTTGTCATTGTTGTAATTTAAGTATAAAGTTTGTTCAATTCAATTCTGAAAAATGGTTAGATTAACGGAAATGCATAAAATAACAGTTTTACAAATGATTGGTTACGGAGATAACATCCGAACACAACAGGAAGTAACTCGCCTATTTCATAAGAAATTTCCTAATTTACCGCCTATATCCCAAGGAACAATAAGTAAAATAGAAAAGCAGTTTCGCGAGTTTGGTCATGTAAGGCAGATAAAAAAAGCAGCTGCTAATGCACTGAGTGATGAACTCAAATTAGATGTGTTGCTTGAGTTTCAGGAAAACCCACATACATCGAGTAGACAGGCATCCACTACATTCAATGCTAGCCATACATCGATAGCAAACATATTAAAAGAAAATAAATTGCATCCGTATAAGATGATACCTACTCAGGAGCTCATGGAAGACGATTTTGATAGGAGAACTTTTTTTTGTGAGCAAATGATGGACATGTTGGATAACAATATTATCCAATTAGAAGACGTTATGTTTTCTGATGAGTGTACTTTTTTACTTAACGGTCATGCTAATCGGCAAAATTGCCGCTACTGGTCCACGGAAAATCCTCACTGGATGAGACAAGAACACACTCAATACCCTCAAAAGGTTAATGTTTGGGCAGGGATTGTAGGGAACAATATAATTGGTCCCTTTTTTATTGAGGGCAACTTGAATGGCAACAATTATTTGGCACTACTTCAAAATGATGTCATTCCAACGTTGGCAAATTTATATCCTGATCCAGGTAATCCTCAAGTTCCAGCGAATACGATATGGTTTCAGCAGGATGGAGCACCACCACATTACCAACTTAATGTCCGGCAGTACCTCGATACAATATTTCCCAATCGGTGGATAGGGAGGCGAGGATCGATTGAATGGCCAGCGCGATCACCTGATCTTACATTATTAGATTTCTTTTTATGGGGATATGTGAAGAGCCATGTGTACAAAACTAAACCTTCTGATTTAAATGACTTAAAAGAACGAATAACGCTTGCGATTAGGTCGATCACGCCTGATATGTTAAATAATGTTAGAAGACAGTTTTATTTGAGATTAGGATGTTGCCAAGACGTTCGCGGAGAACATTTTGAACATCTACTTCATTAACATTCATAGTTCTTTTTCGTGTTCTACATTTTATTACGTTTTGCATTACATCTTAGTTTTTGATTGTATTGTAGCGAATTTCGGTAACAACATGATATTAATTTTTTTTATGTTAATTTTTGCATTAAATTTAAAAACAATAACATTTTTGAATAGAGAATGAAGAGACCTTTCAAATGATATATCACAAGCCTATACTTCCCATTTAAAAAATTGGGGGTTGTACCTGTCATTCTAAGGGGGTTGAAGGTAGGGGTTGCATTTTCACGTTAAAGAATGCCAAGTTATAATTTAAATTTGACGTGTTTCGGGACTTTTTATAAATATGTACAGTAACCGAAATAATGAATTTATTCCATTTGGCTTTTACACACTGTATATATGTGAATATTATATGTGACAGAGTAAAAATAAGTTTTATGAGATAAAAAGTATCTCTAGGTCCATGGACTCGAAAATCACAAATAATGTACCTAAAACGGAAAATAATTGACCGGAAGTGTCGATATAAGATATGCATGTTTCATATACAGAGCATTTCAATAAAAACCATCCTCTCCACATAATTCTGGATGCGTCACGTTAATGAGAAAATGAAACAACACGACAAAAATCATATAAAGGGGGAAACGTTTTCTTGCTAACATGTAGACGTTATAGCTTTAACTCTCTTCCCGCTAAGGAAACCCATCCATATTTTTTGAATGGAACACCCTATATTTGACTCAAAAAATTAAATCTGTTTCACCTCGCCATTATAACAATATAAGGTTGTGATCTGTTATATGGGATATTTTCAAAGTTATAACCAATTTTCTGTCAAAATTATATCAAGTTCAACGCCCTGTATAATTGTATAGGTAGTGGATCAGGATCACATTGTATTTTATATCATTGTTCAAAAGTACTATTAACATACTTCTATTTTTATCGAGCATTTCTCATATCTAAAGTTATTAGTTTTTATGATATTTTCATTGTTCTTAGCAAAGTAGGTATGAAATAGTTTACCAGATGTTAGCTTACCAAAAAACATACTTATGGGGAAATAACAAACAACACGCAAAAAACAACACTATTTCCTCTTTAACTTAGTATGTCTTAATTACATAACATCTGGTGAATATTTCATACCTAATGATAGAATTATCGATTTGTAGATTTTGATTCACCATGTTCATTTTTCTCATCATTCTTATAACATTTACTGAGAATTTGTTATGGTGATGGTACTGGTTTCTTTTTCTTTCGAAATATTCTTCCGATATATCCGTTTATAATATATCTCTCATCACACCTAATTTAAACAGTTGAAATTTTGGAATGTACCTATGCTAGTAATTTAATTTGCTCAAGCAATTTGGAATTAATTAGATGATTAGCGCTCACAGAGTGTCTCTCAAACGTGACTCTGACTGGATTGCGCCCTACCAAATAATTTTTTTTTTTCAATTTGATAATAAATTTCTGTTTGTAGATTAAATAATGTTCCGCCTACTTTAACTGCGTTGAATTTACCGAACAAATTAATATCGACATTTTCTATACAAATGTAGAATAATCCTAAATCAGTTTTATCGTGAGTAATTAGGTCTACTCTCTTGTGTCTCAATATTTATTGAAATAATTAGTTGTGATGTTTTTGTGGTGTCATCTCCTGATTGCATATTCGAATGCTCTTTATTTTGTTGTTGATTGACTGAAAACCCTTGGAAATTATTTGCTTCGTCTGATTCTGCATTCCAACGTCTAGGTACCTATTTCCCTCTATTTTTTGCCGGGGTATCACTCCCGCTGGAGAACTCCATATATATCACTAACAAAATAATTTTTTACTCAACTACTAGATACTATGATTGATATAACTTTGGAGAAAAACTGGGAGCCAATAAACTTCTTTGTATCAACTAGCCCACCTTTTAGTTTTCGGGCCGATCGCTTCGACGACCTGAATGGAACTCCCCTTATTCAAAATTGAAAATTTGAAATAACTATCAATTCCCGTTTGCATAATGAATAGTAGATACATATCCAGGTGAAAAGCTTCTTTTCTGTGAAGAGCGCTGTTATGGCTCGTCAAAAAAATATTTTTCTGAGATTTGTAGGTACCTATACTATTTTCTTCACAAACATGATACATTTTTAATTAATACATGATTGTAGGTAACATCAAATCGAGCATCAAATTTGACTTCGTCATATCCAGTTCACAAGTAGGCTAATATTACTGACAAAACAAATTATTGTTTGACACTTCGGCACAAAAATATACTTGCTTTTCAACTTAGGCAGCACTTATGGTTCTGTTTGTTAAAATGTCATTCTTCCACGAGTCAATGGATTTAATTTCATTTATACATCTCCCGAGTACCAAAATGTGCAGCAAGCAAACCATATTAACGGAGAAAAAAAATTTCGTGTATTTGGCAACACAGCAATTAATGGACTTGATGTGTATGTTAATCACAAATTTACGCCACACCCCATTTTCACCTTCTGACCAATCATATTGCAGTAGTGGTCCCAATGAACTGATTAAAAGAAATGTCCCTTTGGGTCCATGGACTCAAAAGTCACAAATGGACCCAATCATCCGCTGGAAGGAAAATTATTGGACTCAAAGTGCCGATTTGAGGTATATATATATATATATATATATATATATATATATATAAATATGAAACATGAAATAAAGTCGGGATAGTGCACTGCAGTAATCGTGCACAAATAAGGACAAGCACTAACCTTAATAATGTTTCCCTTATTCAAAACATCAAATGCGCATGCGTATATGTCACTATAAGGACAGCACTATTACTGCTTGACCTTATAAAAGTTCCAATAACTCTCTCTACCACAGTAGAATAAAACAGCCATAACATATATCAATCAAAACAAAAGATATTAAAAAATGTATTACAGAAACCCGTTTATAAACCTGCTTATACATTTATATCAATTATTAGGGAACCACAAGAAATTCAAGTTTTTGTATGAATATCACAATTCAATGATACGGATTAGCAGCATCTGAGGAATCAAACAAAACAAATAAATAAACTTTGACATTGTTTATGTTGGCATAGCATAATACGCCTGTTTACTCTTCTAGTATTTTCATTGTTTGGTGATCTCATCGAACTAATTTTCATTGGCACTTATGCGTCTCAGGATTGTCTCTGTTGCAAGTGCAATAATTAAAAATTTAATATACTTGCTTGATTTTAAAATGTTGATTCACATAAAAAAAATAACAGGAATACGAAAATTTTCATGTTCCATTTACTTCAGACAAATTATTGAAATTGGGTATGATCGCTGAAGTAA
The DNA here is from genome assembly GCA_910591675.1 of Galerucella calmariensis. Taxonomy (NCBI): domain Eukaryota; kingdom Metazoa; phylum Arthropoda; class Insecta; order Coleoptera; family Chrysomelidae; genus Galerucella; species Galerucella calmariensis. The sequence continues at coordinate 114,987 of CAJUYG010000841.1, read as the reverse complement.
CGCCACTAAAAAAGAAAAATTATGTTCTCTTTATTGTTAGTTTACAACAAACCATTTCAAGTGACGAAACAGAAGCACGTAATTTATATACGGGGACTTCGAAGGAAATATGACCGCCATCCATTATCTCGATTAAACTAGCAGCTACGTTAAAACCGGTCCGGTACTGGAATAAAATATTAATAATTCTTCCAAATCACAAAACTCAATATCGACTGGACGTTACCCTGAGCACTTCCACACCCAAACTTTGCATGTACATACTTCTTCAACATATTTTCTTGTCAATTTGCTCTCCAGCTCATTTTAATTAACGAAAAATCTTTTATAACAGTGTTTTTTAGAAGCCACATAGTTTTCTGTTTAATTATACTTACAATTTATTGTAAGTATGCGAGAATGTCGTTGTTAACATGTTTTTCATTTTTATTAATGACGGAAATGGTTACTTTTTGAGAATATTCTACAATTTCCAGTTCACAACAATGATATTACAATTTATGTATACTCGTTTTTAAAGGAAATAAAACCACATTCCTCAGTGTAGAAGCTTTAATTCCAACAGTATTTAAATTAAACTACCATTTCCAACAGTTATATTTAGGTTGCCAGACTAGGAGTAATAAACCTGCAGTAGGTACTTCTGAGAGACTTTCTTCATGGTATTATTTCTTCTTTTTGCCTTCAAAAACCAATAATGCATTTTATACCAAACCAACCCGCTCTTTTCATTTCATCAGTACAGCCTATCTCAGCCTTGGCAGGATTAACTGCAAGTCCGTGTTCGTTACACCACCCATGTACCCTATTCAGAACCCTTTGCATGAGGTCCCTGAGAACGGTAAAGTGCCTTCCAACAACAAGGACAACGATATCATCGGCATACCCAATCGTTAGAAAGCCCTCACCGTTTGAAAGGGTTATTATCTCGTCAATGACTAGGTTCCACAATGTGGGCGAAAGAACACCCCCTTGCTGACATCCCCTAGCGACGATTACTTTTGCCACATGGTCTTTCCATGTGGCCTCTACTGTACGGCTGCACAACATGGCCCCAAGCCAGTGAGTGATCATTGGCTCTATTCCATGGTTTGCCGCAGCCCTACACATGGATCCTACAGGGGTGCAGTCAAACGCCCCTTGTATTTCCAAGAAAGCTCTCAGGGCGATCATGTCATTTTCCAGCGCCTTCTCCACCTGAGTTACCAGTTGGTGTAAGGCACTTTCAGTTGACTTGCCACACCTAAAGGCATGTTGGTTGTTGTGCAAAGGATACCCAAGCCCAACCTTTTCCTTTATGTACAGATCAGCCACCCTTTCCAGTGTTTTCAGCACAAAGTATGTTAGGCTAATGTGTCTAAAGGATTTAGCCACCGTATATGTGGTACGACCCGGCTTGGGTATGAAGACGACTTTCACCTGCCTCCACTGTTCAGGGACATACCTGCGTGCCAAACAGGCCCGAAAGATATGCACCAGAATTGTGCCTCCCATCCTTGTTGAAGCAAAGCCGGGAAGATTTGGTCTTTCCCCGGAGACTCCGCTCGTATGTGACTATTTTGCTAGAAGATAGTCCTCTTCACATGGTTGCTGTATACCTACATATCCCATGTCAGGACACTCCCGCTCGATTCCCTCACAACCGGGGAAGTGTGTCTCTAGTAGATGCTGCAAGGTATCAACCGGGGTTTCGGTGAAAACACCCGGTGCGACTTCCATGCAGCCTAGAGCGCTGTCTGGTGATTCCGTTAAGATCCGGCGCAGCCTTGACATTTGAGGTACCGAGACGATATCCTCACAGAAGGCCCGCCAGGCATCTCTTCGAGCCAACCTGACCGCCTTCTTGTACTCATTTCGTTTCTGGCGGTATTGCTCCCAATCCAGATCCGACTTTGTCTTCCTAGCCCTATTAAATAGGCGCCGGGTATGTTGCCCTAGCGAGTCCAGAGACTTGTTCCACCATTTGTGGCCCTCACCCTCCTTCCTCGTTTTTTCGGCGCAGTTTTTCAACAGCAGCCCTGTAACTGAAACAAATGTAACTGTGATCCGACAATGACGGATCATCATTAACATGCCAGTCCCTAACCATACTTACAACGGTACTTGACGCAAGCGTCACATCCAGGACTTCTGCCCGAATCCTATTTCGGAATGTTGGTTTCGTCCCTCGGTTGAGTAGTTGCAAGTCAGTGGTACCTAGATAGTCAAGCAAAGCCTCTCCCCTGCTATTGGCGCCTGTGCTGCCCCACATAGTGTGGTGCGCATTGGCATCGCAGCCAATAAGAAGAGGCAGTTTCCTGACTATGCAGTATTCCACCGCCTTGCGGAACTCCTCAGTAGGTGGTAGCTCTGGTGAATCATAGGGCAGGTAAGCAGAGCATACCACTAAACTATGCCTCGTACTATTCCTGCCCAGCCAGGAAGTCCACTCTCACCGCTACTAGGTCCCTGAAACAAAGTTCCTTTATCAGTATTGCACTTACACTTGCGTGCGTAGAAATGTACGCTCTAGGGTTAGGTTCACCCACTGCATAGAATAAGCTACGCCCGGGTTTGCCTAAGCCTCGCACATGCCCTTTATACACCCATGGTTCTTGTATGAGGCATATGCCTGTCTGCAGCTTTAGCATCCACTGCGCGAATACTCCTGCAGCGGCACGGCAATGCTGCAAGTTGATCTGGGTAAATTTTAAGGCCCCTTCAACAGACATTGAATATCTATACAGGTACCTCCTTACCCATTAATAATTTACTCCGGAGTCTCCGTAGTTCCCGGGAAGATGATTCTAACCTTTCCGAGCCCATACCGGATTTCCCCCTTCGTATGGTTGAGTGCCACCACCGATCGAGGATCGAGCCCCAATACAATGTTCTGCCTCAAAGAGGTAGCATCCCATCGGGAGGCACGAAGGCGTTATATTAGATTTGTTCGTAAAACAGTCTGAAACTATCAGAAACCGTCAGAGCCATGCGCATTAAAAAAAGCGTTCGTAGTAACAGTTTGACAGTTGGTGATTTAAAAATCCTCTGTTCGTAGAGAGAAATTTGCGGTTTCGGATCAGTTGCCAACTATCAGAATAATTTGCTGACCGGGATCAAATTTTCTATTTGAACATGAGATATACACATACTTGAGATATACATACGTATTGTGATGCTGTAGAAAGTGACAAATTTTTACTATTTTTTTTATTATAGTAAAAAAAACATGGAAATAGCTAACCAGTCATTTTTTTTAATAAAACGTGAGCAAAATAATTTGTATGTTTTAATACCGGACATTTGAGAAAAAATCTCTGGCTTCTTATTAGGATGGCCAAAGAATGACACACACATTACAAAATTATTTACTTATCCTTTATTTTTTTTCAGCTCTTCTTCAAGTGATGATAAACTTTTAGTTCATTTTTATCAAAGATAATCACTGTCAAGTTGTCAAAATTTTTCACCCGTTCGTACAACAATAATTGCCAATCGATTTACAACGAATCACAAACGGAATATCAGAGTTTGATAAATTTCAAACCGATTGGAAATTCCTTTTACGAACAAACCTAATATAATTGGCCTGATTCTATAAGGGTGTGGTTACAACTTAACCACTCAGCTGAGTGGTAAAAAGCAAGATCTGTGATTAAGGTAACCACTTTATCGTATTCCGGATTTTATAACACCAAAGTGTTTAAATTTTTAACCATTCTAACCCCCAATGGTTAGTCTTAATCACCAGGTTTCTCTGGCGGTTGCGCTTTAATCACTCTTGCTTGTCATTGTCAAAGTGATTATAAAGAGTGAAAAGCAGTGAAAAGTATATGATGAGTGTGTGTGTGAGGTTGTGATATTGACTGCGGATAAGTATATGATGAGGACTACGAAGATGATGATAATGGGTGATGTGAGGTGATGGTTTGTCCAAGGTAAGAGATTGGCGTAAAGCTAAAATATACCTTGTAGTCCTGTTCCTGGACAGAGTAATTGTGATTGCAGTAGGACGGTAATTGAGACAATTCGTCATTTCATCAAGATATTTTTCCTTGGGTTTTGAGGAGGGAGCTTGCTTTTCGATTATTTTGGGTCGTAAGTGGCATGGTCGCCACCACAGTTCCTGCAACAAGGCTTTTGAGTTTTTGCCCTGTCACTTTTATCGTAATTGTGACTGTGTGACTTCCACAGTTTTGGCAAGAGCAATGTTTGGTTTTACATTCGGTTGCGTCGAAGCCTATAGTTGTACTGCGAGTACCATATATGGGAACTGGAGAATGTGGGTTGGCGTCAGAAGATTGTGTGGGTGGCTTAGGCCGTGAAAAAAAATCCTTTGTGAATATGCCCGATGTAATTTTGTTTCAGAGTAGGTGATGATTCTGATTAGGAAGTGGGAGGTGAGAAAGTTTGTTGCCTTAAAGATAATTTTCCGGTGCTTTTTGTGATTGATTTGGAGGTCTTAGAGCAGATCAGAAATTTCGTCGGTAGAGATATTTTTATCGACGTTGAAGATGACAAATGAAAAATTAGGGTCATGCTGCTTGTTCTCGAAGCAGTAGATTGTTGGAATGAAGAGATTCATATCACTTTGAATTATGATTTGTTGTGTCATAAGTTTATCGGAATTTTGAAAATGGCGGTAAAATTTTGATTTGCTTCAAGCTAGGAGATTTGGCCTATGCGATTCCGTTTTTGTTTAGAAGTTGCTTCTGATAGCAGCACTTGGATGAGAAGTTGCGTGGATTTAGTGCTTGGAGTTAAATTGAAGAGTGAGATGAAGAATTGATGAGGATTTGAACGAAGAAGAAATCGTCAATTTTACTGGGAATTGAGGAGGCCTGGGAAAAGTGGAGAGATAAATGGGTGATGGACGAGGGGGAAGATTTCGGAGTCTGATCGTATAAGTGGATAAACATAAAATTGGTAGGATTAGTTAGCAGAATAACGACCGTATCACAAATTACACGGTTATTGGTCATCGATAAGGGTGATATTTAACAGCTTGACTCCTTTCACTGCGAAATATTATTTTTTATCTCCAGCAAATTTTTTAACTGATTTGACTACAGATTAAGTCTTTATATATTGTATCTTATTTAATGGAATATTCTCAAAAAACAGGGGATTATTTTTACTCAGCCGTTAAGTGGGAATTACGGAGAAAATTAGAGATTTTTCAACTGTTGATTCTTTAACTGTTCAATTACTACAAAAATATCACTAAGCATATCAAAAAATGTGATGATTACATATCGATCGCTAAAAACACGTGCGTGATGCCGCGTTTTAGCCTTTCTAATTAGTCTGTAGTTAATGTCTGTATCAATGAGAATATAACTAGGATCAACTTCGTCACCGAATGAAATGGATTTCTTATGTCAAGACTATCATAGGATATCTTTTCGACGTATAGCATTTCATTTTTACTATGATACACTGGGTGGTATGGACAAATCAAATTAATTCGAGCGATAAGAAATAAAAAGCATAGTGCGCAGAGAGGCTTATTTCATTATTAATGTGAAATATTGATTTGAAATAGTAGAACCAAGAAGTCAAACTGAAATTGCGAACGTATGGAATTATAAACTAGCTTATAGTCGCGACTTTGTCCTTATAAATTGTTAACGAACAAAAACAGTAGGTAGGTCATTTATATTGCCTGAAAGTTAAAGCATAGTGTCAAAGCAAACTTCTTCCTTAGGACCCGTTTTCTATTGTTTCTAACAAATTAAATTGTTATAAGCGAAAGAAATGAAGAAGAGTAGCCTATGTCCCTCTTGATGGTCTATTGTATGTGCCTATCAAGATTATTACGTACAGACAGACAAATACTTCAATTTTACTACAAAGATGACGTGTTATCAATAGATATCAAGATAACATTACTACGCCTTACAAAGTTTTTGAAAAATATATTTCAAAGAACCGAAACCGTTTACTAGGAAGCAACAACTACTTATCTGGCTATATGCCACGACAGATATTGAATTATCCTTCTAGTTATATGATACTATTGTCTTTACATCTAAAGTCAGTATTAAATTATTAATCATAGTGTCAGTCATAGTTCCCTTTTTATTCGATTCAAGTAAATACATGGATATTTTTGTAAATATATGTATTGAAGAATCTCCACATTTAATTTTATACAGGGTGGGGCAATCTTCTGACATCGGAGAATTACATCGTTGTGGTGAGAGATAGAATTTCATAGTTTTGTGTGAGCTAATACAGTTACTGAGGGCACATTTTAAAAATACTTTCGATTCTACAGGGTGTTCCAAAACCACGTAGCAGCACAAACTAACATTTTTTTTAATGGATCGTACTATATTTTGTTCAAGAATCGGAAAGATCTCACCGAGAGCGTTACAAAAATATAGCACTCTAATATATTATGTTTTACGAAGATATGGCCAATTATTAGCAAAAAAGACCTCCTCTTTAACACTCTGCAAAACAGTAAATTATAATAAAACAACAGGTCTTTGTATTCAAATGTCATACACATATCATTGGCTGTGCTCAGTATTAATAACTTTTTTATCTGTGGCTTCTTTAATACAGGGTGAATCAGAACGCAAATCAAGCAATATCTCAAAATTTTTAAATGAATCACCCTATAAGTATTTTTACAATTTGTTAGTACAATTAATAAACTTTTAACCGATGTAGTACACTTAGGGCATGAGTTAATGGAAAATCGTAGATATTTTATGATAATGGTCAAAAACAAGTATTTTACGTACACAAATTAAATGGTATTAAATTTTTACATGCAACCTCTTGTAAATTTTAACATTTCTAAGGCATAAATTCTAATCGTAATTTTGGATGCATCTAAAATATCTTTGACTTCTACTCTTACCATTAGAGGAAGGAAAGAAGGAATTATGTTGGAAGAAATATTTCTTCGCGCGATCGATCTTTTTTGTTTATTTACAGCATCGGTTGTCAGGTCGGTAGGTTGTGTTTACTGTTTTCTAAGTCTAACACGTTGGTAAGTGATTTACTTACCGTTCAAACGTCGGTTAGTAAATTACTTACCGACGTCTTAGCCCTACATACTACATACATTTAAGTGGTCCTAAATAATATATTACTCCATACATTACACAAAAGGAACAAAAAAAATAAGAAGATTGATATTATCTTGAATGAACAGAATTGAACAGAACAATATGAAAAGTAATAAATAGAATAAAAACAATTTCACCAAAATGCAAATTATATTTTAAACTGATCGAGAAGTATAAATGTCACATTTGATCATTTCGTCCATTTCGAAGATATTTAAATTATTTTATTCGAAATTCGAATATTTCAATACGATCGCGCAAAAAATGGTATAAGCATTTCGAACGTTAAGGGTGATACCGGTCTCCAGCAAAATTGGAGGCTTCGATACGCTCAGCCTCCAAACATTGCCGTCGACCGGTAAACAACCCTTACCGTTCAAAATGGCGACCATTTACTTCCATACAATTCTTTTCAAAAACGAGGATCTTACTCTTTCCAGCATGGAAAATGCGTTACGAATCCTTTCTTTCACGTCTTCTCTGGTAGTAGGTTCCGTTTGATACACAAGCTGCTTGATGTATCCCCATAAAAAGGAATCCATTGGTGTGAGATCTGGAGATAGAGGAGGCCACGAAGCTGGTCCACCACGTACTATCCACCTGTCGGTAAAATGTCTGTTTAACCACCGACGTACACAACGAACGTGATATACAGATCCTCCATCTTGTTGGAACCACAAGTTAACTATTGTGTTTGAATCAACTTCCACAACACAAACGAAGAATACAGCAATATGTTTTTGACATTTTTTAGTAGATACTATTTTGATAGTAGCCCACTTGATATAATCAAAAATAAGGCTTGATTATGTTTCGCCCATTCTCAAACAAGCCTATAATAACAATTCTTGAAAATGAAACATGAATAAATATGAAATTTTTGGTAATTCCAGGAGCCTACGGTATTAGCAAACATTTTATTTCATTGATTAGATATTGTAGATGCATCCAAAATTACGATTGAAATGTATGCCTTAGAAGTGTTAAAATTTACAAGAGGTTGCATGTAAAAATTTAATACCATTTAATTTGTGTACGTAAAATACTTGTTTTTGACCATTATCATAAAATATCTACGATTTTCCATTAACTCATGCCCTGTGTGTACTACATCGTTTGAAAGTTTATTAATTGTATTAACAAATTGTAAAAATACTTATAGGGTGATTCATTTAAAAATTTTGAGATATTGCTTGACTTGCGTTCTGATTCACCCTGTATTAAAGAAGCCACAGATAAAAAAGTTATTAATACTGAGCACAGCCAATGATATGTGTATGACATTTGAATACAAAGACCTGTTGATTTATTATAATTTACTGTTTTGCAGATTGTTAAAGAGGAGGTCTTTTTTGGTAATAATTGGCCATATCTTTGTAAAACACCCTTATAATATATTAGAGTGCTATATTTTTGTAACGCTTTCGGTGAGATCTTTCCGATTCTTGTACAAAATATAGTACGATACATTTAAAAAAATGTAAGTTTGTGCTGCTACGTGCTATTGGAACACCCCGTAGAATCGAAAGTATTTTCAAAATGTGCCCTCAGTAACTGTATTAGCTCACACAAAGCTATTAAGTTTTATCTCTCACCAAAACGATGTAATCCTCCGATGTCAGAAGATTGCCCCACCCTGTATACACACAGGCTCTTAATCGAGTGTTTCGTGTAAATCGCGATAAACTCGTGAAACTTTTTATCCTAAAGGATCTGAACTATCACCTCATCCCATCTAGTTATTAGGATCATTATCAACTAATAATGGTATTTTATCGTTAGTATTGTTAGTAAACAATAGATTTCTGGCAAATAAAAATTTGTTCTACGCTCAGTCGTTGTTTCCATTTTTCCAAGTAACCTTCATAGGAGTTGCCACTTTTCGTACAGTGTTGATTTTATATTTTTAATAGCCTCTTCAAGAGGAATTGGTACATCTTCTACTGCTGCTTCATTCCCGTTAATTTCAACGTATCTCGGGATCCATAAGGAGTTGAAATATATCGCTGTTGAAGTTATATGAGTAATGAGATCCCAAATTTGTTCTACCAGGACATTCCTAGAAAGTGGATTTCTGAAAGTATTTCGTTGGTTTCATGAATAGTTTGTAGAAGCTCGTATTGTTACTATTGTTATGGTTCGCATCAAGTGAATTAAATAGACAGAAATGTTATTTTTAGTCCTCTATACAACATTTCATTGAAAATAAATCCTTCGTGTTTCAGGAACCGTTTACAGAACAGCCCTTCAAAAAACTTATCAATTAATAGCACCGTCGGGAGATAAGTGGTGTCATTAAACTGGTGCTATTTGTGATACGGAGTGTAAAAGGACATTTAAGTTTATTTGAGTCAGCCAAATAAAATTGGATACTAAAAATAAAACAACAACACACAATCTTCTATATGTCTGTTGTGGTATGTTCAGTATTATTTTTGTTGATTATTTTGAGAAATTAAACTACAATATATTTCAATTCAGTGTTATCAAGAACAATTAATTTTCTGACACTGGTGAAAAAATCATCAATAATATTTTGAAGACTGCAAACAATTTTTTGTCAAAGGTCAATTCACAGAAGATAATATTATCGATAAAATGTGAAATGAAATCTTTTTTGTATGAAATTCTATCAATATTATTGTTTACAAGGAATGGGATTCTAGTGACGTGCACGCTCCAATGGTTTTATAGGGTATTTAGACTTATTTTAAAAAAGCTATCAGATTTCAACCATTAACTAGTAGTTAGTCTTTTTACAAATGTTCTAGTCCAAAAAAATATGGAGCTACTCAAATCAAAATTAGAACGAACCAAATTGTTAATTGAGCGTAAATGTAATTATCAAAATTATGTTTAACGAAGACATATTTTCAATTCAATAATTTTTATTAACATCATTTTGGTCTTGTCTTGTCTCTTGCCTTTACTACTACTACTTACTACTAATTTTATCAAATATTTACAGGCAACATTTTGAAGCCCAAATAGGAAATAATAAAAAATTAAAAAACAACACTTTTTTGTGATAAATTTTGAATCCAATCATTCTATGAGCGTAAGAAGATAATGAATTAATGAAAGAGGAAACTTCACTAATGTCACTTTTAAATAACAATGATTACCTATCCGACGGAATGGCTCGTTGTTAATATCTATAACTAATAATGACAATAATAATAATCATTCAGCTAATATAATTAACAATACCGTATGTTAAGGGTTTATCAGAAAGAATGAAGAAAATTGGTAATCAATTCAATATTCGAACTAGTTTCAAATTTAACAATACGTTGAGATCTACTTTAACTAAAACTAAAAATAAATAAAGAATATTTCTCAATAATATACAGTTTATTGAGAAATATTCTGTGAATGCGAAAATTTGATTTAGGTGTAACATCTAGACCATTGAAAATCCGTATAAATGCTCCGATCCGCGTCGTTCGGGTCAACTGCAGTCGCGTGCGGGAAAGTATCACTTTCCGCACTGGTTAGGAAAATAACTATTTTTTCATTTAAAAAAAGTAACGTCAGATCAAAATCAGATCGGAAGCAAAACTAATTAAGACCCAATAAAATCAAATCTTAAAAGGAAACAATTAAACTGATTTGTCCACCTAGTAAGAATGAAGCAAGATAGAATTGCGAGAAAAGTTATGCATTAGCCAGGCACCAGCACCTGAGAAGGCATAAGGATGAGAGAAAGAAAGAAATTTAAAAAAATAGAAATCATGTCATGTACGCGAAAGTGATGACGTTATTCGTACATCCAGTGTACGATGCGCAATTGAAAAAAAAATTGACTCGTACAAGCGTTTTGTTATAAAAGTTTTACACAGAAAGATACTGAATTCACTCCAACCTAAGCGTCCCCATTGTATGTGAATGAATATTCTTATTTTCAAATATAACTAACTTCTAATTTTTTGGGGATGTTAAATGATCCCTCAAAGTCCTATCCTGTTCTCAGATCGCGCATGGCGTTCATTGATTTTAGGTACACCACCGAATCTCGTTGCCGTTCTCTCTCTCTCGTCATGTTATTTTGATAATGGCATCTATCCCGTGATGTGCTGCGAACTTTGTTATTATCATGTCCATGCTCGCTTAATTTTATATACGAGTTGGCATAGCGATGTTGAAGGTTCGAAAAAGGAATCAACAATCTTGGATTGATAGGTTAGCGAGAAGCGCGAGATGGTATAAAACAGTAATGACGAATAAGGTTTAAAGATAAATGGGATACCACATATAAGTTTATTCCATTTTTTAAAATGCGTTTTCACGAGTAGAAAATCTGCTCCTTATTGTGACACTGGAATGTGATAACTCAAATTTTTCAGCTCTTTCCTGTAACAATTATTATATTCAAGTAATGCATGCTGTCAATAGATGTCAATATTAGAGTATCATACATATTCACAGTACAGAATTATGCTCTCAGAGCTTCAGGACGGATGATATCTACCTTGTACTGATGAGGCGCAAATACGCCGAAACCGATATACAAGTGATATTGTCCCTTCCAATTACAAACCAGAATGATTGGTTATATCTTATATCGTGAAGATACCCCAAGCCCCTTAAATTTGGAAGTGTTATTCATTGTCTGTCGGCACATAGCCCAAGAAGTAGATGTTTCTACTTTAGTGAGCGGTGTACTCTTTGGAAAGTGATTTTCAAATTTATAAAGCGTTATAATAGTATGATACTATCATCTTGGCATTTATTTATTAAAAAGATGGTATCTTGTACACCAGCAAAACGTTATTTCTACAAATAATTACTATAAATAATGTTACTAGTTGTTGCTAGCATCAAGCAGTTAGTTTTTGTTTTATTTATTAATTTCAAAATGTAATAGTAGGTATTTCAACAACTTCTCGAATAGACCATAAATGGGTAATATATTTACAGTATTTTATTAAGTATAGTTTGCTTGCATGAAATGGCTATTATTTACTCACCTTCGTGACTAACAGCTTGGCTGAAATATATACCATTATACATTTATTGAGTACCTATAATAGTGCTTGATTAGGTTTTTAATCTTGGTTATCAAACTTAACGTTCATTTCATGGTTCATTCTATAAAAAACAAGAAGTGTTTAAGAAAGTAGTCACTTACCAAGAAGTAACTGGTGGTTAAATAAAAGAATAAAATTTGCTTTCAATTTTGTTGTAGAATGTAGGAATCTACCTATTGTGATAAATTTTTAACATGTCCACAGACCAGTTTCGATTTTTTAAATTTATATCTCAAACCATAGTTTCCGCTCGTCGACCCATTAGCCACTTCCAATTTTTTTTAATTGGAAGTGGCTAATGAGATCACGAGGGGAACTTGAAGGTGAAATAGGTATGTTATAAATTAAATGATAATCCATTAAGTTTGCTTCATTAACATTAACTCTCCAAAAAGTCATAGGTTTGAATGAAATCGTTCCACGCGAGATTTATCATATGAAGTGGAAGGGATTTTTATTTTAGGTTTTTTTATCCTGACCAGTGGTTAAATAGATCAGCCAATTTGAGTGAAAATTATTATTGCTTAGAATTGAAAATATATTTCATTTTTCAACCTACTGAAAGATTTACATATGGAATATTTAATATGAATATTAAATGAAAGGATGAAAAAAATGTGAATTGCAGTCTTTACAATTCCTGGAAAATCGAGGACACATTTGCATGCTTCATCTTCCATATTTATGTATTACATATACATATAAAATCTGTATTAAACATGTGAGTATTTGACGGATAATTCGACAACGTAGGCATTAATCTAAAGCTATAGCTTACTTATCGAATGAGGATAGGGAACAAATCGAGTAAATTAATTTAATGCTGAAACTCAATACCACAACTATTTAAGTAATCAGCTTACAGTTTCCCAACTAGCACCCACCTAATTTTACTGAAGAACGAATTTAACTTTGAATATCTAATATAATTGAATAATAACTCACTAAATGGGAAAAAGTGAAGGATAGATCGATTCTGTACAATTCCATGTACTCATCTGCTTACTCCTCTAGTCGTACCCGCCTGTTTTCTTCAAGAGCTTCGTCTTCCTACTTCTTAGAGCTAACTGACAAGCTCTTAGCCTGGAAGCCAAATTTGGGTGACTGTAAATGGTTTAAACTTAAAACCTGCCTGATTTAAACAGAGGAATCACTAAGTGTCAGCAAAATACATAACCTTTCTTCGATACACATTGTTAGTATTTACCTAAGCGAAAACCTTGGCCCAAACACTCCAGCCTCTTACAGGACAGGCACATTCAAACGTCAAAAATTACTCCAGTCTCTGAAAAAATACAAAATTTCACTTACCAATTAACTGATCAACATAGTCATAATATTTTTGTTTGCGGAGACATCAGCATTATTACACACAAAATATCGAGCACCGCAAGATATTTGCCCCCTTCATTTTGGTCATCTGGTCTCATGGAGAGATAGTATTAGATTCGTTGCTAAATTATCCAAACGTTATTTTCAACATACAGTCTACGATAGAATTGGATATGAATTTTTGTTTACCTTTACTTGATATCGTCATCATCAAAAACCCAATAAGAGGTATCGCCCACTCTGTATATAGAAAACCAATATACATAGATCGTTGTCTATGGCCAATTCACATCATCATAATCTCTCCAACATAATTCAGTTGTTAACTCCAAGTGACATTAACAATTAACGATCTGAGCTCAATCAAATAAAAAAACCATCGTGCATCATTATCGTATTCTACATCTTCTACACTAGGGTAGTGCGACATTTGAAGTTTGGGATAAACAAATCTCCTGAGTGTGGAAAACTTGATATTTTATTTTTATGAAAAAAATGTATTGGACTTCATTTTCCACCTCCCCAGTGTCAAATAATGTATGAAGGATGGCGAGAAGGTGGTTCTTAAACCCATATCGTTTTATTCAATTAAAAAAAATGTATTATCTTCAGCGTTCAGATTTTTATAGAAAAAAATATGTGAAACTACTAGCATGCGGAAAAGTCCATTTTAACGCACTAGTGCAGAAAGTAGATTTGTTAAGTGTTTGGTAAATATAATGTCATTTAATATTTGAAATATATATTTGTATGGTTGTAGTTTACCAAATGACTGGAGAATTAAGAAAGTTATTGGACTCTGCCATAATTTTTAATAAAAAAACGTATTTTTCAATAATTTTTCATGGCCCTGGTATAAGCCACATATAAATGCCAAATAAAAATTAATTTATTGTTATGTTTTTAATAATAATAGTATATTACGTAACGTGTGTGGTAGGGAGCATTTTACGAATGGAAAAGTTACGCACGAGGCCGCTTAGCGGCGAGTGCGTAATTCCGTGAGTGCGTTAAATGTTTTACAACACGAGTTACGTACTATGCTTTACCTACATTCTACTTGTACTTGTATTTATAAGAATTTTGAATAAAATAGCGACGTCTATTGACAGTTGTCAAGATGTTGCTAGGGAAGCCGTGCGTTTTTCTTACAGTGCGTAATAGACATCATTACATTGATGCTGACTGTGTGTTATTGACTGATTACAGGGGGGTCGTAGGTAAATGTTTTTTATGTTAACTTTTGGGTTTTCTCCGTGCGTGAAGTGACTTTTCCGCACGTGATTGCTGGCCGAACTCCGCTAAAGCGTCGGTCGGCAATAGCGTGCCGAAAAGTATCACTTTCCGCACTAGTTAGGTAAACTACTATTTGTGAACATAACATTTGTAACTTTAATTATTAGGTTAATTTTTTGACAAGATCCTACGAAAGTATGATTTATACTCCTTGTTAAAACAATACAATCACAGAAACATTATTCCATTTTGCCTGACCAACGTTCCCAGCGGCTAGCTCCGAGTCACCCTATTCTACATCCTCTGCTTTTTCTGAGAAAAAAAGAACCTGAGTCCAAATTCTTGGACATATTTCACCCCCTAGTGGATAAGCGCAAAATATCTTACAAAGTATGTTAAGTACATTATCTTCAATCTGCTTCAATTTCTACAGGTTTGTTGCATGCGGTTGGCTGGGACGGGACGATTGCAGCACATGATAAAGGGCAGGAATAAGTACTCCGCTAGAGAACCACTGGAACGGATTATCTGCCAGTTTTATGCTCCCTTTGAAGCATTTAGTCTATCACTTGGATGGGACCGCAAGTGGCAATCGAGGCTTTCAAGGACCCATTGGAAATTTACTCCTAGATATGCCCACTAATGATTTAATTTAAGATCATAAGTATATGTACGATATATATCAAGTAATCATGAGTGGTTCTTGGACGGAAAGCACAGCAAAGCGTAACCATGTCAACTTCCTGTCATATGAATTTTGGTCGGAGCGCCAAGAAAATTTCTCTACACAGTTCAACCTAAAAACCTAGTACACATCCTACTGGACGTGGAAATCTTTCCTACAAAGAAAGAATAAAGTTCAATGAGTCTTCGTTGTCCTCGTCAGAGACAATTTCTTTTGCAGCTGTATGTTTTTCAAATCAAGAGAAAATCCGCTCAGAGCTCAGCACACATAATGCTTAGCTAAGCTGATATATTTAGTTTTGAAAATAAATAAAACATTTCTCAGTATCAGTTTAGAAGTAGTTTGTTGGGTTCGACTGTAATTGAAATTGAATTTTAAGAAAATTCATTATTATTGTTATTCAAAACGTTTTTACATCTTCAGTATTGAGATGAAATCCTAATAATCTGGATACAAGAATAAAATTTGCTTTAAATTTTGTTTGATTTCTTAAAATAGATATGTTAGTCTGTTCTTTACTTTCTAGAATAAATCGAATGGAAAATAATCACGATGTATAATATAGAAGATCCAATGTATAGCTCAACATAAAAATTATAAAAATGCATATATAATCCCAAAAATCATTTTAAAGTATCCACAATTAATTAGTATACCTACCAATATACCGTGATAAATTCTCATTTAGAATAAAATCAATCAGAAGCGCATCAATTTATAAAAAACAATCCATCCACTGAAGCCCATTTCGTAAATACAACAAAATCGCGACCTAGCCCACTCTTTACATATAAACACTAGTCGTTCGGATTGCCGTATCTCTTCCCTCATTCTCCATCTCCTCTTCTCCATTCAATTCCTTTCCAACCCTGATCCGGCTCTGCTTGGGGTGTGTTTTGGAAGGGTGATCGAGTCTCAGTAGCTCGAACCCGGACAGTCCACGCCTATGGGTCCAGCTGCATCTTGCAGAAAACCCCAAGAGTTAGTGACATGTTTAGTGAAATAGTGCGAAGTGATGTTAGAAGATGAGTGGAAAGAAACTCAACGAGTGAGGTGAGTTCTTATTTTTTCCACATGCTTTTCATAATAATTTCAACGAAATATCGACTGGCGGGAGAGCAACGTAAACGCATGTTTTCGGGATGCTGGGCATTTGACCTGGGTTTGAAATGATTCAGCTAGAGAGATATTATAAGTGATTTGTGAAACGTTTCAAATTTAAAATTGTTTGGCTGGATCGTAGATTATAAAATATAGATTGTAGAATTCTCAACTTGTAAATGAAATTTCATTTCCGGCTGGCTACAGTATCAAAATAATGTGGAAATACGCTGTTAATTATTGTAAGTTACCGGAGACAATTTGAAATGCACAATGCATTATTGAATGTCTTAAAGTGTATTGAGCTTATGTATTTGCTTCTATATAAATTTGAATATATAAATGATTATTTTTTCAAAAGTGAGGTTTTAAAAAATCGCATTTGACGGTAGGTAAGTTAATTAAATAAATATAATCGCGAAAACATTACTAGTTTATTTTGTTTGGTACATATTATTAAGTTGTTTATTATTATTTTTGTTGTGACAAGCTAACCTATAATAAAGTATTGTCTGGCTTGCAAGTACTAATACTTTAAAAATATTATTTTGCTTAATAACATTCAATTACTGCCTCTCAATGTTTTCACTATTAAATACAACAGTGGACTATGTTATTATTTTAGTTAAAATTGTAGTAATATTATATTAGACCACTCAAGTCAAAAATTGATAAATCGCTCCAATTATTAATGGAAAATCTTACCATGAACTCTAAATTTAATCCGAATCAGAACCTATCGAGGGTTGTACGCGTAAATCATCATTAGAGGAGTTTGTGGAATCCGAAAAATTGTCCATTAGTTTATATTAGTTTATCCTTATAGTTTTTGACATGTTCGTATATCTTTCGATTTAGTATATTACCTTTATAGATAGGAAGAGTATACAAAAATATACCACAATAAGGAAAACAGAATTGGCTAAGCCTATACGAGGCAAGCTCAATGACTAGACGAGAACAATATCCACTTAATGTAGATTCCAAGACAAGTTAGAATATAAGAAAATAAAAAGCAGATGAACTAGCAAAAAGGGAAACTCGAACATTCTTTTGGGGGCCGGACCCGTTTGCGGAATCAGCTCCAATGTAATATTGAAAGAAATAGGTAAAGCCATTAGAAAGAGAAAATTTTACTTTTGGAAGGATCTAGTAGAAAACCAAATACTCTTCTGGGTGACCTGTTGAGATCAAAAGAATGCATAAGTCAAAGTAAAATTGCGTAAAGAGTTTTAACAAGGATTCTAACGGAACATTGTCGTCAGAATTGGCACCTGAAAGAGCCTCCATCCACATACTTGTGAATTGCACAGTAATTCAGTACCTAACCTAGTAGAAATATGTTTTTTTTTCAAAGTAGTGTTAGTTTTTTCGAAAAGTTGATTAGATGAAAAGTGGTTCTGCTATTTAATATCAACCTAGGCTTTATTAATGTCTTTGTGTACACAAATTTGATAAGTGCTATTTGAAATAGTGGATTATTCGTTTTATTAATTGCTTTTGGGAATTGAATCACAATCTTTTTTAATTCAAAGTTTCGGTAGCGTTCCAGCTACCGTTATCAAGAACAATTTTAAGCGCTGGTCCCTATCTGACACTAAGAAATAAATTCGACAACTAGAAAATCAATAATATTTTTAAGTTGAAGACTGAAAAAAGTTTGTTCTCAAATTTTCAAGGTCCATTCACAGTAGATCATATTCTCGATAAAATGTGAAATAAAACCTGTTTTATGACATTTCAACAATATTATAGTCTACCAGGAATGGGATGCAGTGAAGTGCACGCTCCAGGAAGGGTTTTATTATTAAGGATTATTTCGGAAATGTTAATAAAACGTGATATGATTATTTGTGTATAAATCAATCTAAATCAGCTTTGTTTGTTGAAATGTATGTTGATTAACAACAATGCATATGATAAATCATAAGAAAATCTGTATAAAAACCTATGATAGGACTATCCTGAAAACGCAGGCAATTAATTATTGTTTCTCTTTCAAACATTTGGTAACCAAACTTGACTAAAATCGGCTGAAATACTAGCTACACATTTTTCCGCACTAAGTTTTATTAAAGCACTTTCTTTGATTTTTTGTCTCTTACTATTGGGCTCTTTCAATGGTATGTTTGCCGAATCCCATTGGATATGATGCTCCTCTTCCCAAGCATGTTTACAAAGACCTGATTTAAACTACCCATCTTGAATATACTTTTTGTGTTCATTTATTCGGATTTTCAAAAAATTTTAGCATTCACAGAATATCTGATATATGCAGTTTGAGATTCCTTCTAACCGCTACAAGAGTTTGGCAGTCATAATAGATTGTCCTTAGCCTGGGTACTGATCAACTCAGAACAGGAGTGCGATGAAGACGCAGACTCACTAGTCCGAGAAGAGGCACGATGTAATCCTATTGCCACAGAAGCTTTCTGTGACGTGAAGTAAGCATTCCAAAAAAAAAATAGCAGTACTTGGATAAAAACAGCCGTCACAAAAATGGTGTAACAAGGCGCCAAGAGTGAGGTAGAACCAGAATACCACGGAATACCACAGAACCAGTATAGGAGAACAATCAGGATCCTGATTGGGCTTCTGACAGGGAATTCCAGCCTCAACAAATACTTAAATACCATCGGTATGGCTTACACAACCATATGCACGTTTTGCCAAGAAGATGGGGAAACCTCAGCACTGCGAAGGTCTGATTAGGCTTTTCGATGACATGGGAGAAAAAAACACAACCCTCCCAATATATATAGAGGACCTAAAGTTTGGCATCCGAAGTCTAGTGTTAAGGGTGTAGACAAGGAACTCCAGCATAACAGGAGGGCATTTAAAATAGAGGGTATGTGAAATAAATCTTATTTCTCATATCATAATGCTGCCGTGCGATAATAGAGCTAAATTTATCGAAGAAATGGAAATGTGTAATATTGTTGTCAGTTAACTAATTGAGTAACTATTTTTAACAAAGATTTTGAATACATGCTGCAAGAAACCCTACCTAACCTAACCTAACCTAACCTAACCTAACCTAACCTAACCTAACCTAACCTAACCTAACCTAACCTAACCTAA